>CANTUR010000693.1:0-223108 GCA_947683625.1 Mallotus nudiflorus
TAGGAGACAAGCTAGGAGAGGACGTCCTAAAGATAATGTTGATCGTAACCTTGGAAGCATCAAAATGAAGATTCCTTTATTCCAAGGAAGAAATGATCCAGATGTGTACCTTGAATGGGAGAGGAAAGTGGAACTCATCTTCGAATGTCACAATTATTCAGAGGAGAAAAAGGTAAAACTTGCCGCTGTTGAGTTTAGTGATTATGCAATTGTTTTGGTGGGATCAATTTTGCAAGGAAAGACGTAGATATGAAGAAAGACCCGTGGAGTCTTCGAGGGAAATGAAGCAAATCATGAGAAAGAGGTTTGTTCCAAGCCACTACTATAGAGAGCTTCATCAAAGGTTACAAACTCTAATTCAAGGATCCATGAGTGTGGAGGAGTATCACAAAGAAATGGAGAAGGCTATGATTAGAGCAAATGTGGTAGAAGATCGTGAAGCTACCATGGCAAGGTTTTTGAGAGGGCTAAACAAAAACATTGCTGATGTTGTTGATTTGCAACATTATGTGGAGATTGAAGATATGGTGAATTTGGCCATGAAAGTGGAAAGGCAATTGAAAGGAAAGAGGTATGATTCTAAACCAAATGTGGGTTCTTCTTCTTCTTGGAAAACTTCTTGGGGGAAAAAGGATGATAAACCTTTTAACAAGTCAAAAGTGGAAGAAAATAAACCTAAAATTGACTTGGGTAATAAGGGAAAGGGTGAGAATCAACCAGCCCAAACTAGGGGAATAAAATGTTTTAAGTGTTTGGGTCATGGGCACATTGCTAGGGAATGTCCAAATAAGAAAGCTATGATTCTAAAGGATGGTGATATTGAATCAGAGAGTGAGGGGGATAGTAATGATGATATGCCTTCTTTAGAAGATTGTAGTGATGTTGAATGTGCTAAGGGAGATAATCTTGTTGTTCAAAGAACATTGAGTTTGCAAAATAAACATGATGTCCATAGGGAGCAAAGGGAAAATTTGTTTCATACTCATTGTTTGATTTCTAACAAGTTGTGCAATATGATTGTGGATAGTGGAAGTTGTACTAATGTAGCAATCACTTTGCTAGTGGAGAAATTGAAGTTGCCTACTACCAAGCACCCAAGACCATACAAGTTGCAATGGCTTAATGAAAGTGGAGTTGTAAAGGTAAATAAGCAAGTTCTAGTTTCTTTTCAAATTGGTAGATATAAGGATGAGGTGTTGTGTGATGTGTTACCAATGTTGGCCGGACATATGTTGTTGGGGAGACCTTGGCAATATGATAGAAGGGCTAATCATGATGGATTCAAAAATATGTATACTTTGATTATGGATGGAAAAAGGTTTAACCTTGGACCATTAACCCCAAAATAGATTTTTGAAGACCAAATGCGCATCAAACAACAATATGAAGAAATGGGTTCTTCATTGGGAAATTCTTTGGGAAGGGAAACCTTTGAGAGTAAAGAAAAAGGTGAGATGAGTGAACCTAAAAATTCCAATTCTCTTGACCAAAATGGGAAACACATGGTGAGAGAAAACAAGGAAGGTTCAAATGAAAGAAAAATGAGTGTTTATGAAAAAATGAGTGATGTGAAGGAAGCTATGCTTTTGAGGGCAACACATGCTTGTACTTATGTACAAGGAGATTTTGCATATTTCTAACGAAATAACCAATGGTTTGCCTAGTGTTGTTGTTGATCTTTTGCAGGTTTATGAAGATTTATTCCCAGAAGAAATTCCAAATGGTTTGCCACCTAAAAGAGGCATTGAGCACCAAATTGATTTCATACTCGGAGAAAGCATTCCAAATAGACCAGCATATAGATGTAATCCGGAGGAGACCAAGGAAATCCAAAAGCAAGTGAGTGAGCTTATGGAGAAGGGTTATGTTCGTGAAAGCATGAGTCCATGTGCCGTACCCGTCTTGTTAGTGCCTAAGAAAGATGGAACTTGGAGGATGTGTGTTGATTGTCGTGCCATCAACAAAATCACGGTGAAGTATAGACATCCTATTCCTAGGCTAGATGACATGTTGGATGAATTGCATGGTTCATATTTGTTTTCAAAAATTGATTTGAAATTTGGTTATCATCAAATTAGAATGAGAGAAGGTGATGAATGGAAAACAACTTTTAAAACTAAACATGGTTTATGTGAGTGGTTAGTAATGCCTTTTGGTTTAACTAATGCACCAAGCACTTTCATGAGATTGATGAATCATGTTTTAAGAGCATTCATAGGCAAATTTATTATTGTCTATTTTGATGATATCTTGGTTTATAGCAAAAATTTAGATGAGCATGTACAACATTTGACTTGTGTTTTTGATGTGCTTAGAGAAGAGAAGTTGTATGCTAATCTAAAGAAATGCTGTTTTTGCACTAATGAAATTACTTTTCTTGGATATATTGTCAATGACAAGGGCATTCATGTTGATCAAGAAAAGATAAAAGTAATTAGAGAATGGCCAACACCCACAAGTGTAAGTGATGCAAGAAGCTTTCATGGTTTAGCTAGCTTTTATAGAAGGTTCATTAAAAAATTTTCTACCATAGCTGCACCTTTAACTGAATGCATCAAAAAGAATGTTGGTTTTAAGTGGGGAATTGAACAAGATGAGGCTTTTAACTTGCTAAAAGACAAATTAAGTTCTGCACCCTTGTTATCTTTGCTAAATTTTACTAAACCTTTTGAGATTGAGTGCGATGCAAGTGGCATAGGTATTGGAGGAGTTTTGATGCAAGAAGGCAAGCCCATAGCATTCTTTAGCGAAAAGCTAAGTGGAGCAAGTCTAAACTACCCTACATATGACAAGGAGTTCTATGCATTGGTGAGGGTTCTAAGGACATGGCAGCATTACCTTGGTTACAAAGAATTCATAATTCACACTGACCATGAGTCCTTGAAGTATCTCAAAGGACAAGGAAAGCTCAACAAGAGACATGCAAAATGGGTGGAATTCATGTACATCATCAAGTACAAGCAAGGGAAAGAAAATATGGTGGCCGATGCATTGTCAAGAAGGTATGCCTTGATCTCTAAACTTGATGCAAAATTATTAGGATTTGAATACATCAAAGATCTTTATTCTAATGATCCTGATTTTGCTAATGTTTATGGGGCATGTGAGAAAGGGGGTTTTGATAAGTTCTATAAGTTTGATGGTTTTCTTTTTCAGGAAAACAAAATTGTGTGTGCCACAAAGTTCTTTAAGAGAGTTACTTGTGAGAGAGGCACATAGCGGAGGTTTAATGGGGCATTTTGGGATTAAGAAAACTTTGGATGTGTTGGGTGACCATTTCTTTTGGCCACACATGAAAAGGGATGTTAAGAGAATTTGTTTACTTATAAACAAGCCAAATCCAAAGCAATGCCTCATGGTTTGTATACACCTCTTACCATACCAAATGAACCTTGGGTAGACATTTCTATGGATTTTGTTTTAGGATTACCTAGGTCCAAGGGAGGGAGAGATTCCATTTTTGTTGTTGTGGACAGGTTTAGCAAAATGGCACATTTCATTCCATGTCACAAGACAGATGATGCAACCCATATTGCCAATCTATTCTTCAAAGAGATTGTTAGGCTACATGGAGTGCCAAGGACCATTGTGAGTGATAGGGATGTCAAATTCCTAAGTCACTTTTGGAAGACTCTTTGGGGAAAGATGGGGACAAAGCTTTTGTATTCTACAAGTTGTCATCCACAAACAGATGGACAAACGGAGGTGGTCAATAGGGACACTTTCAACACTTTTGAGGGTTGTCATCCAAAGAAATCTGAAGAATTAGGAAGAATGTTTGCCACATGTGGAATTTGCTTACAATAGGAGTGTGCATGGTTCAACAAATTGCTCACCATTTGAAGTTGTGTATGGATTCAACCCAATGACTCCATTAGATTTGCTACCATTGCCATTGGACAAAGCTAATCTAGAGGGGAAACAAAAAGCTGAGTTCATCAAGACTTTGCATGAGAGGGTGCGTGCAAACATTGAGAAGAAGACACTCCAATATGAAAAGCAACACAACAAGGGGAGGAAGCAAGTCATTTTTTGAGCCCGGAGATTGGGTGTGGGTGCACTTAAGGAAGGAAAGATTTCCTAACCAAAGGAAATCAAAGCTTATGCCAAGAGGAGATGGTCCTTTTAAAGTGCTTCAACGCATCAACAACAATGCCTACAAGCTAGAACTTCCAAGTGAGTATGGCAATGTTAGTGCTACATTTAATGTTAGTGACTTGTCTTTGTTTGATTTAGGTGATAAAGATGATGGAGCTGATTTGAGGACAAATCCTTTTGAAGAAAGGGGGAATGATGTGAATCCAAGTTCAAAGCCTAAAGAGATCCAAGATCCATTAATAGTACAAAGAAGGCCCAATCACAAGGTCCAAATCCAAGAAGCTTCAAGAAGCCATATTGGGTTTAATTAAGGACATTTGGAAAAGCCCAAGAATTTCAGCCCAATAAGGCATCCATGGAGGCCCAAGGAATAATATTTAACTTGTTTTTGTGTTAATAACAATTAGGGTTACATGTAGCCACCATATACAAGTTAATAGGGTAATTAATACCAAGTAATGGCTATTATTATGGGTAGTGGTTACTAAAGTTAATGGGGTAATCAATACCAAGTAATGGCTATTAATGTGGGTAATGGTTATTAAGGCCATTTAAGAGTAAAAGTAATCCTATGTGTGTGAGTCTATTTTAGTAGTGTGAGCATGGACTTGTACTCTATATAAACAAGTCCTTTTCTTTCTTTTGTAGCATGAATGAATTTGATATGTGAATTATAACTTTGTTTTGAGTTTTATTGTGAGGAATTTTGTCTTTAATTTCTTGCATAAACTTTGTGACTTATCAAGCTTTATTCTAGCTTGTGGTGTCAAAATCTAAATCTTTGTTTTCTTGTTATTTATCAAACTTTCTTGTTTGTGGCATAAGAGGAAATTCAAAGTCTATCTTAGTATCTTTATCCTTGTTGGTAAAGGGGTTAAGTAGCATTTATCTTCTTACTTCAATCTTTTGAACGATCCGAATTTGTGGATTAAATTGGTAATTTCTAGTTTTCTTTCAATTCAACTTATCATAGTATTCTTGCTATTGGGGAGTTAATTGATGAAACCTACAATTCCCATCACTTATTTTTAAGCTCTTCTTCTGCTAGGGACTTATCAGTTGTTAAGGATTTAATTCCATTTCTTGTTTCAGCCACTCAGAATGATTTCCTTTGTTTTGTGCCTTCTCATGATGATGTTAAGAAAATAATATTTTCTATGGATCAATAAAATGCCCTGGTTCCTGATGGTTTTTCTACTTATTTTTTACTAAATGTTGGTATATTATTGGTTAAGATGTGGTGCAGGCTATTTGACATTTTTTTTATAGGGAGAATTATGAATGGCTTTAATTCTAACTTAATGGTCCTCATCTCTAAGTGTTAGCATGAAAATTCAATGGACAAATTTAGACTAATATTATTGGGGAATTTTTTTTTACAAAATTATCTCTAAAATTTTGGTTGAAAAGGTTGGCATCTATTTCTTTTTATATTATTGTTCCTTATTAATTTAGCTTCATTCAGGGCAAATATATAGAGGACTATGTGGCTGTTGCATTTAAAAATTTAACTTGTTGGATTATCATTCCAGGGAAGGAAATATGGCTTTGAAAATTAACATTCGGAAAGCCTTTAATTCAATTGAATGGGATTTTTTTTAAAGGTTCTAGCTTGTTTTGGTTTTTCAGATATTTTTTGTTCTTGGATTAAGGCCATCTTGTAATTAGCTCGACTTTCTATTATTATCAATGGTTCAACTAAGGGCTATTTTTCTTATTCATGTGGGGTGAGGCAAGGGGATCTGTTGTCTTCTTTGCTTTTTTGTTTAGTCAAAGAGTTCCTAAATAGATTAATTATGGCTCTTATTCAAATAAGTTCTATTATTATGATGCACTCAAATAGTATAGTTCAATGTCCTTTGCATCTTCTTTATGTGGATGACATTTTAATCTTTTAGAAAGCTTTAAAATCTAATCTTTAGAATATCATGCACCTGTTTTAATCCTATGGCTTACTTTTAGGGCAATTTTTTAACTAGGAGAAATTTGATATTTTTTTGGTAAGCATGTAGCTCCTTCTTGAGTTATTATGCTTTGAGAGATTTCAGGTATAAAGATTGGTAGCTTGATTTTTAAGTTTTTAGGAGTTCCTATGTTTAAAGGAGCTCTTAAAAAATGCTGGCTCTAACCCATAAATGATTTTATAATTGCCAAGTTAGATAAGTGGAAAGGTTATTCTCTTTCAATGGTGGGCAGACTGTCTCTTATCAATTCGATGCTTTATGGTTCCTTTCTTTATACTTTTATGGTATATAAATAGCCTGCTATGTTACTTAAATACTTGGAATGATGTTTTAAGAACTTTTTATGGACGAGAAATTATATGTCTCGTAAGCTTATTTCAGTGAATTAGGACATTTGTTATTCTCCTTTAGAGGAATGTGGCTTAAATCTTAAGCATTTTCATCTTTTGAACGCTTCTATGTTAAGCAAATTCACTTGGAAATTGATAAAATAATGATTCCTTGCCATTTTAGTTTTTTTAGATCACATTTTTTGTACAGGACCAAAGTGGCCTGATCCTCTTTTATTAATTCTTTAATTTGGTATTCAACTCATGAATGCTTTCCAGCCTTGATCAATTAATCTCAATAGGTGATTATTAAAAAATCTTCTCTAAGCTTTATGGAATGATAAATGGCTTCATTATATTATAGTTGATAAGATTAATATTCCATTTCATATTAGGAAGAATCTTAGTGCCTCTATTTCAGTTGTGTTTCAATATAATTTTTGGAATCCAACGTGTAGCTTCAAAGGGTCATTTCCAGATGTCTGTAATGATATTGACAATCTTGTTTTTCTTATTTGGATTTGGATGCTCTGGTTTACTATCACTCTTTAAACTGTCAGTTATCTTGCAAAGCTTTTTATCTTCATCTCGCTCTTTTGCTCCCAAGGTCGCATAGGGAAAGGATTTGTGGTGTCATTATTTGCCACCAATCCCGCTCTTTTTTTATGTGGCATTTGCTATATAGCAAGCTCCCTACTGATGACATATTATGTTCTAAAGGTTTTAATGTGCCATCTTGCTATCTTCTCTGTGCAATAAATTTGGAAAATATTCTTATATATTTACTTCATGTTCCTATTCTATCACAATTTAGCATGCACTTTCTAGCATATTTGAAGTTTAATTGAATCTTTCTTCTAGTTTCTCAGGTTTGTTTAATTATGTTTGGATGAACAATTTTCATCTCAGCTTAAGGTGCTTTGGTGTGCGGCCTTTTTAGAAGCAACTCATGCTATTTGGTTGGCACACAATAAAGCTATTTTTCATTCAGAGGATATCCTTATTTATGCTGCTATTAGGCAAATTTGCAAAGCTATCATTAAAGTATCTTTTTTTTTAAAATTGGTTTCATGGCCAACTCGCAATCAGACCTTTTACGTCATCTTTATATATCAAGTATTGCCTACCCTCCTCCTTCTATTTTTGGTGTTTGATGGATTCCTCCCTCTAAGCTTTGGTTAAAATTGAATATGGATGGAGTTGCTAGAGGAGCTTTGGGGTTAGTGGGTGTTAAGGGTTTTTAGAAACTATCTTGAGGTAGTTGTCTCTTCCTTTACTGTTGCTCTAGGAGTTTTTTTTTTGCTTTTAAAGTTGAGTTATGGGCAGTTATGATTAGAGTTCAACAAGCTTAAGTTCTCCATCCTCTTTGCTTATGGATAGAATGTGATAGCCTCTATGTTGTGTAGTATTTGCAATAAGGAAATCTAAATGTCCCTTAGAAGTTTCGAATGCAATGGCAAGCTTGTCTTAATACTCTTTCTTCTATGCAAGTGCATATTTCCCATATTTATAGAGAGGGTAATTGTGTGTCAGACAAGCTCTCTACTTTGGCTATTGATCTTCGACAAACTAAATGGTGGCTTAATCATCCCTTTGAATGTAATGATTTAATTCTTAGGGATATGTTAGGAAAAGAAAATTTTAGGTTCTCTTCATATATTTGTTCTCCCTTCTTGGATGTTTCTTTTGTATTCTTTTTTAAATTTTAATAAATAGGTATAGTATGATTAGTGAAGAGGATGCTATAGGGGTGCAAATATAGTTGGGATGTCTTGGTGCACTATCTAAAATCATTCATAGTCCATTCTTTTACAAAAAAACAAATAAATTGTATATTAGTTTTTAACTCTATTTATATATATATTTTAACCTAACTTTAGCATTTTATGTGTTTAAAATCATTTGAAATTAAATGTTTATCTGTTTTGATATTGTATGTTAAATAGAATAAAAAAGTACAAATTAAAGGTGAAATAGGTTCAAAATAAAAGTTAAATATAGAAAATAATAAAATTTGAGTGTCAAGAAACAATCGTATAAATTTCAAGGACGAAACTATGCATTTAGCCTTTTTATTATATATCAACCACTATATGAACTGGATGAATTCTTGTTTTAAACCTTTTTATTTTATAACTTTAATTGATTGTTGTGGTAACAGATTGTTGATTGACAATAACATAGACAAAATCTATTATTGTACGTGACTTTTTTGAATTTTTTTTGTTTTTAATGGTGGAAATACCTTAAAATATTTTAGAATTTTCTTTAATATTAATATTAATATTAAATAAAGTTATATTTAAAGAAAAAATTTAGTATAAGAATATATTATGATTGTAGAAGATGTTTGGTTTTGGAGCTTTTTTTCTTTTTTTGTTTTCTAAACTGAACAAATAAGAACCAAACTAGAAATCAAATTAGAAAACTGAAATTTTTAAATAAAAATTCAACTGATTGAACCGAATTGAATTTTTATCAATATTAATTATTTTAATATTTTTATTAAATTAGTATTACAATTTAAAAAACTTAGGTTCATAAAATAAAAATATGGAGTAAACAAATCGAACTAAACCAAGTCAATTCGATTCTTAGTTTGGTTTGTTTAAAAGTTTTATACACCCCTAATTGTAGAAGATTTTTTTTGGACTTTTTTATTTTAAAATTTCTGATAACATATATTTTTTTATTAATTTAAAGTTTATTTTTAACACTTCATGTACTTAATAGTGTTTGAAATCAAAAGCTTGTCAACTATGTTATTACATAAGTTAAATAGAATTTTTAAAAAATAAAAATTTTAAAGTAAATTATGTTCAAAATAAAATTTTAAAAAATTTTAAACAGAAAATAATAAAAAGTAAGGAAATCATAAATTAATCATGTAAAATATAGGAATGAGAGTATGTATCACGTGTTATAATGGTTACATATTATATTTATGGACTATTACAAGTCTAGTTTTTTTTTTAGTTATATTTATATAAATACAAATATGACTACAATAAAATTCATTAAGAAAAATAATCAAAAGCTCAAATTAGCCATGACATTTTGGCCAAACATTTAAATCAGCACAACTTAAATTTTATATCTAAATTGATAAAAAACAATTGTACCTTCTAAATTAAGTTTTTGATTGATTTTAAATATAAATCAGCACAAATTGATTTTTTTTTTTAGGGTTAAAATTAGTACAAAATTTGTATATGATGGTAATTTAGAAAAGTCAATGTTAATAAAAAGGCAAAAACCTACATCTAGCGCTCTAAACTTTTCATATTTTTAACTTTAAACTCTTTAAGTTTCATTTTTTATATTTAGATTCTTCTACTTCATAGGTTGAAAATTTTAAACCTTTCTATCAATTTTTTAATAAAAATTATTTCCTTTTACTCCCTAAAGTTTTATATTTATAACATTTATACCATTTTTTTTAATTTTTTAACAATTATATCATTTCTATAATTTTTCACTGATAAAAATAAATTTTGATGGGAATTGTAGGTTTCATCAATTAACTCCCCAATAGCAAGAATACTATGATAAGTTGAATTAGAAGAAAACTGAAATTCTTGGCCTTTCCAAATGTCCTTAATTAAACCCAATATGGCTTCTTGAAGCTTCTTGGACTTGGACCTTGTGATTGGGCCTTCTTGTACCATTAATGGATCTTGGATCTCTTTAGGCTTTGAACTTGGATTCACATCAAATTTACTTATTTTAATTTCTAATATTTTAAATTAAAAATATAAATATAAGGTTTTATATAAAGAGAACTAGCAAAGCCTCCATCTAAACATATTTATCAAAAGGTTCATCTAGATATATTATGAAGTATAGAACAAATACTTCAACACTAAATATAAATATTGGATGGCAAGCAAAAAAATTTTTTAATCATAAATCCAACTTAACTATTAGTACTTATATTTATAAGAGTTATGTCAGAAGTATTGCACATAGTCCATAAGAAAACAATGAGCATTAGTTATCATACAAATAGTGCAAAATAATAAAAACATTGTCTTTATAACCCTCTTGAAGGACCTAATCCATGTCCTGATATGGATTTTTGAATTCGCATATCATATGACTGAGCTCAATAATATCATCCAACATAAGGCAAAAAGCCTTTGACACAAGTGCTGAGGGTGTAACTCGGCCTCATAAAAAAATGAAATAGATATGCTAACCCTAATTCAAATCTAGGTCATTGTGACCTGCACATCCTCGTAGGTCTGATAGAAAACTAGAATGGTGGCATAAAAATTATCAAAATACTCCTCATAGATAATATATATATGGAATGAGGCTTTCATAGGCTCAATTGCAAAATGGAAGGCAAGCTCTGCATGTATGTGATAACATGTAATATACCTCACTAATGTCTCAGTCATGGTCACCTCATAGGTCATCATGACCCATTGCACTGCCATATTGGATAGACTCTAACTAAACAAATGCAAAATTATACACCTATACTCGAAAATAAAAAAAAAGTGAATG
The DNA here is from genome assembly GCA_947683625.1 of Mallotus nudiflorus. Taxonomy (NCBI): domain Eukaryota; kingdom Viridiplantae; phylum Streptophyta; class Magnoliopsida; order Malpighiales; family Euphorbiaceae; genus Mallotus; species Mallotus nudiflorus. Next base: position 10,904 of record CANTUR010000693.1, read on the forward strand.
CGATTAATTTTATGAGGAAATTACTAAGTGAGTATAAACAATATCAAGAATAGCTCATGCAATATATGGCACTAGAGAAGATAAACATAATTAAAAAATAATAGAATATTAAAAGTAAAGGAGTGACCAACATATTATAATTTTTGATTATTTCCAATCTAGTTGTAACCTATTTATGTTCAACTTTTGTGTTCTCAAGAACAATTCTTTTTGTTGGAGTATTGATTTAATTTCACTTTCACATAACTCATTCTCTGTATTGTTTAATCATGTTGAATGTATTGCTCCTTATCAAATTTGAGCATTAAAGCTTATCATCATATGTTCATATTTTTATTATATTTAATATACCACCACTATAATATAATGTCCCATCATATCACACTGCAAATATGCCAATCACACATCACTGTAACTCACTTATATAGTTCACATTAACTTTTATCTTGAAATATAATATAATTTATATGCATGCATATTTAACCATATAAATTTGCCCCAAAGGCATAATGCATGTATGCAATGTTCCAAAGATAGTTATCAATAAGTTAGCCAACACACTTTCATTAGTACATATACTCATACGCTTTATAGATGCACTTTCTGCTCATATATGTATAATTTTACTTATCATTTATTATTTTATCACTTCGCAAACTTTCTGAGATTGTTCCCATTTTAGTTTGAATGAACAACTTATGTACTTTAGTCTCTATGTTGGAGAATTGAGTGACTCTTATAGTCTTTCGTTATTTTTGTACTATTAGTATTTCTTGAATGAAAATTTCCTAAATATGCATATAATAAGGGATTTGTGAAGTTATGACCCATATATGAGCAACCACTTCATTGTTATATTCTTGAATATGCATTATAAGATTAGTTTTCATGGTTTATTTATGTTTTAACTCCATTTAGACTTAGTTATATGTCACTAAGATGTCAACATAACACTAAGGCATTATTGTAGTGCACTAAGGTGTTGCCTTAGTGGCATTCTCTATGCCTAACCAAAAAGGCATGTGTCAAGGTACTAGGGTGTCATATTAGTATTGAGGTGCCACCTTAAAGTACTATGGAATTGCCTTATTGTATTACGGCATTACCTTGGCAAATGGCAGTTATTTTTTGTAATTTAATAGCTTCTTAAATCAACTATAAATATTTAATTTTGCCTCAAACTCATGGTAACTTGTCTTTATATCATTTGTGCATATACACATGTCTTTATTAGCAATTTCTTTATAACATTAACAAATTTTAATCAAGCAAAGTCCTAGTTCAAAATAATGTTCACATAGAAACCAACATGCAAACTCAGAATCAATTCTCTTTTAGCTGAAATTCTAAGGACAATAAATCAATAACATAAGAGGCTATCACTTAACAAAATTGGCTTCTAAAAATTAGAAATTTAGTTTAGGAACTACATTACCAAATAACTCAAATTCAAGATCATGGCCATCAAAATTAGAAGAATTCATAGCTGAGTTTGAGAGTTTAAGAATGAGTGAGATTTGTAAGGAAACATTCACCTAATTCCCAACAATGTAAAACTTTAGTTCTCCTTTTTTAGTTAGTCCACCTATGATCAAAATCAAAATTTCTATAAATTATCTCTAATAGAAACTAAAATCATGGATGCATGTCTTTTATTGAAGCTTGATTTTGATGAATTTATGAGATGTAAAAAGGGACTCTTACCTAAGCTAAGAATCAGCTTAGCTATGCTCTCCACCTCTTTTTTCTTTCCTTTTTTTTGTTTTGTATAAAACTAGAAGCTAAACCTTTATATTTATACATTTCTCTCTTTTTTTGGACAGGTGTCCTTGTGCATGACACCTTACCCATAAATTTCAATTAGATCCTCAATTTTTTCTTTCTCTTTTCAATCATACCCTTCCCTTATTTTGTTTTGCTTTTAATTAAACCCTCTATCCTTTTATTTTAGCTAGATTAAGGCTTAAAATCAATATTAAATTTCTAAATATGTGCTTGGGTCATGGATGTTACAAAGAGACTAATGCTTTATCAAACTCTCTAACTTCTTTAATGACTCTCCAACACTTTTTTTTATAGCAGGAGAGTGAAAAATGACTATTAAAGAGCTTTAATCTTATTCAAGCATCTTCTTCTTTATTAAATGCTAATTTAGCTTTTGCAATAAAATATATACTCATAATCATGGGAAGCATGTCACAATTATAAGAGAAATGCCCTAAAGAGAAGGGGGTGAATATGGCTAATTCAATTTTTAAAAAGGATTAAGGGAAATTAAAGGAAATTAACAAGAGATTAAAGAAAGGAACAAAAAAAGACATGAATGATTTAAGGAGTTTGATTTATCAACAAACCTATGTCTCCATCTAATTTAATCCTAAGTTAGGATTTTTATTCTCATACTAATCTATTGAATTAGATTAATTACAACAAGAGTTTATCTAGGCTAAAATCAAACCTTTATAATTGATTCTTCTTTGGCTAACTCATAACCGATTTACAAACAAGTGTTTTGCAAGGACAACATTTAAACCTCAACTGAATAAAAACCTTAGTGCCCTTTAGTTTAACCTAGGAAAGGAGTAGTTGAAAATTGTATAATCACTAATACAACTAATTACACTCAATAAATGAATTTTACAATTTTATTTAAGCATAATGTATATTAAAGAAAATAAATGTTTACCAAAACTCTCTAACCTCTTAAATGAATTTTGGTAATAAGTATTTAAAGGGTGTTTGGCTAAGTGGTTAGGATGCAGCTAGTAGCTATTCAATTTCCAACATATTCCAAAAATTTTTGGTAATTTTTTAATAGTAGCTGGTAGTTGGTAGGATACCTAATAGCTACATTTTCTATTAGCTCTAATTTGGCGCTTTTCATGAATTGTTTTATTCTATTAAAATATAATTACAAGATTATCCTTACATCTTTCAAGTATGTTTGACTGAACTAACGTTAAAAAACAACAACCTTATCCAAGCCAAAGCTTTTTTTTTTTTTACCAGCAAGGTGAGTTGTAGTACGTATTATGGTGACTTTTGTAGCTAAATTAGAATTATTATCTTATAATATTAAAATTTTTTGAGAGAAAAAAAGTACTTTTTTAATACTTAATTTTTCCAAATATCCACATGCTAATTATTATTATTTTATTAGTATGTTCAACATAACCTTTTAATACTATTAATTTGATGTATAATTTTATTTTATTAATTTATATTATTTGTCAAATGTCAAATTATATATACATTTGCAATAAAATTAAAATAACTCAATGGATGCCTATATACTACCTTTATAATATTATTAAAACAATCTATAGTTTTTTGTTAATTTATATTATTTGTCAAATGTCATAGACACATAAATATATATACATACCTGTAATGGCAGGATTTAGCATGTGTCTAAGATTTTAGCAACTGTAACATTATTTGAGCTTAGGGCTCTAGAGAACACACTAACTAGTGTCATAAAAACATGACGTGGAGATGAGGAGTCGCCACCCAGGATAATAACTAGGACAAATCGAAAATGGTAGTACTTGATTCTCTAAAAGAAAGCCAACACCATAACTAGGAGATTACGGATATGATGTACCAACTTCTTTTAGTCTTATGTTCATTTAGAATTACTTTATAAATTACTATTTCACCCTTTATTTACATGCAATTTCATATAAACCCTTAAACAATTATCTCTAGACAAACTAGTCATGAAATATACAGGTAAATAATGCATTCATTTAAAATCACAATCCCTCAGTTAGTCTAATCTACATTGATTTTAATTAAATGAGCTATATTTACATGTTTTTATTTATAAGTGACCCTAAAGACTAATTGGACTAATTCCAATTTAATTTTAATTAAGTGAACCTAAGTTTATTTATTTTAATTCTAAAAAATGGGCCTAAATCTACAAATTATGAAGTATTTAACTTAATGGGCCTAGTTTTACATATTTTAATTCTAAGGTGATTTTGAATCTACAAGTTATGAAAAAGATTTTAATGTAATAGGCAAAGTCTAAATTAATTTCAATTAACCTAAGTGGGCCTATATCTAATTAACTAAATGAGACTAAGTTATCCTTAACCTAATTAAAATCTAGACCTAATTTAATTAATAACTTATTAAATGAAATGGGCTAATTAAAAGATGGGCTAAAAAGAATTACCTAAGCCTAAAATTAATTAAATGGGCTACAACCTAACATGGACTTAGGGTTCAAAACATATAAAAAGTAAACAAATCCAAAAACAATAAAAAAATATCAAAACAATCAAATAAAAGATCGAACAATCAATTAAATTTATTCCTTCTAAAAAACCTAATTTAGTTAAAGTAACCTTAAACAATAAAATAATTAACAAACAACCCTAATTATATCCACTTAAATCTAATTCAATTTTAATTAAAAAAACTAATTATCTCTATAGCCATTAATTTTAATTAATCACCCAATTAAAACCCTAATTTTACTACCCAATTAATAATAATAAAAAAAACATACAACCACACACACAAGATTTCATTATTCCCACTATTGGGGCTATTACAATGATATACTGAAAATAATAAGACAATAAAAATTAATACAATCCCAAAAAAACTCAATGCAAAATAAAATAATCAAAACAATAATAAACAAATAAGTAAAAACCTTAGAAACTATATTTGGCTACAAAATTCGATTCATGACATTTCATGGATCTTTATGGATTTTGTTCTCTAAGTGAACTCATCATGTCACCCTCTTTATAATCACCAACAAAAAAAAAAGATAATGATTAGTGAATAAACAAAATAACAATAAAAATTAAATAAAGTTAAAATTTAATGGAACCAAAATAATAAAATAAAAAATAGAAAAAAGGAGGAGAGGAGATGATGGTATGAATGGAGTCTAGAATTGCTCTTCATACTAGTATAAATCACTGTTGCTTTTAAATGGATCTTCACAAACTTGTTGTTCTCCTTTCAAAAACCTAATGCTCCTTCAAAGAACAGATATTTCACAAGAAAATATTTTTTGAACACTGTGTAGGAACAAAAGGAAAAGCCTCCAAAAAGTCCAAGAAAAGAGAAATTTTTTTTTTTTAACTTTTAGTTACAAAAGACCCTTGAAAAAATTTAAAATTTTCAATTACGTGCTAAAAAAATATTACAATTAAGTCCTTAAAAAACTAATTAAACTCTTTTGGAAATGCATTTAGACTTTTAAGGTTTCAAACTTCAAGTGTTGAAGACCTATTGATTTATAATATTTTTATCATTGGAGTCCTCTGTCGCACCTATACTTAACTATCCTAAATCGGGTGCTTACAATACCTTTACAATACTATTAATATAATTTAATGAATGTCTATATTAGTCATTGAATATTTAAATTTCAACAACTATAAGTAATTATCCAAACACTTAACATTAATAATCTATTAGTTGTCGGCTAACAACAACCACTATTAACTATCAATTATCAACTACCAGTAATATCTTAACCAAATAAGCCCTTATAGTTGGAAATGGAAAACTAGCTGTTAGGAAGTCATTCCACTATCTCCAAACTTCTATTGCTTTATTAAAAATTTCTTCAACTTCTTACAATAAATTAAAAGATCATAATAGTGACCATGCTCGTCATGATATTAACTTATGAGTAAAATAGTCATTATAACTTAACTTTAATCATTTGAAAACTATGAGGTGGATCATAACCACCCTCATAATTGTGTCCCTAATCTTGAGGATCATTACCTTTAAGCTTCATATTAGTCTTCATTTTTATCATGGTTATGTGAACTAGATCACAACCATGATCACACCTTCACGATTGTGACCATGATCATAAGGGTCACTGCCTTTTATTTTACTCATTTCGTGTGCTTTTTCTTGTGACCATGATCAACCTTGATCATAAGCATGACCCTACTCCTTATGATCATAACCAAGATTGTAAAGGTCTTTGTATGAACTTTACTTAAATGATTTTAAAGAATTTGGTTTGTGGGATACTCATGATCATAACTCCACTCGTAAGCATCTTTGTCACCTTAAAGAACTTGAATGTTTCATTTTTAAATGAGCATTGCTATGAACTTAACTTATACATACTTAAAGCACACACATTAGTCACTCAAAATTGACTTATTAAAGTCAAATAGAGGTGATTAGACCTTGATTATGTAAATGGTCAATAATAAGTAATGAAAAAGCAAGTTATTACCTTTGATTACTGATCATCAAAGGCTTCACATGTCACTTATAAGTAAGATCATGATCATGAATAGTGTGCTAAGGATTATGAGATCCATCTTGAGGGGTACAAGAAGTTTGTTCTCTTTTGAGATACTAATTATCATGAGTTAACCATACACGATCATGATCATAAGACTACTTATAAGGACTACTCAAATTTTGAAGCTTAAGCATCTTACGAGATCATGAGTGAGAATGCTATGATCATGATCATAGGAGAGCTCATGAGGAGTACTAGAACTTTGAGCTCCTAGAAGCCTTGATAATCACTAGTATATTAGATATCCTCATGCTCATGAGTAAGATCATAAGGAGAATTATAGCTTAAAGCTAAAGAGAGCTTGAATGATCATGAGCAAGAATGGCATGGTCATGATTGTGGGACTAATCATAAAGACCATTATGATGTTTTAAAATTGATTTCTCCTTATCTTATAGTTATGAAGCACTTGATCATGATTAAGGTGTCATAATCATTATCGTGGAGTAGCTCGTTTGGAGTACTAGGAACTTGAAATTTTTGGGTTCCTTGACTTCAAATGATTTTTACTATGAACCTAACTTATATAAACACTTAAATACAAAAATTAGTGAATTGGAGTTGATTTGGTGAGGTAAAAAAAGGGTAATTACATATTGATTATGAAAATGATCAACATTCTCCCACTTTTTGACTTTAAAAACCAATTGAGTGATTGATAAAAATGTGCAAGTGTGTGAATTTATTTAAGTTGATAAACCCCTTAATGTATAAATAAGATTTTTAAACTCCCCCTTAATGAGTGCGTTATAGTTATAATGATTTGTAACTTATAATATGAAAATTGTAACTTATTTGTAACTCACATATCTTGGATATTAATTAAAACTATGGGTTATAAAATGATGAAAATCCTATGAATATCATTAAATTATAATAAAATCATTCATTGTCTCTTCCCTTTATTGCAAAGATAAAAAAGATAGCATTGAGCACAAATATTGAATACAAAACCCAATCCATTAAAGATGAGAATTAAGAAAAAAACCATAATCAATCTATAAATTAAAAATAACAATGACAATAGAAATATGTAGTCCAAGAGAAGCTAATACAAACAATTTAAAAAGAACATAAAGTATAATAAGAATAATAAGAAAATCTTTAAGCTTATGTATTATCCCTTCCATCATTACCTTCATTATTATAAGGCATGTATGGAACCCCAGATTCTTGGGATTACCTTTGACATTCAATGTTTTAGCATTGATAAAGGTGTAATGCACATCAAATTAGAGGTGATCAAGGTGACTATCAACTTAATCAAATCAGGAGGTGAAATTAGTCTCTAAAAGAACCATTCTATTAAACAGATAACTAACCATGTCATTTCACCTTCCATTCCTTGAGTGCTTGATTCACCTTGTCCTCTTACTCTCTTCCTCTTTCCTCTAGAAGGCCCTTATTACTCTTGTGGTTGAGCACCCAATTCTTACTTAATAGCCTTGAAGCACATGGTGCCTACTCTTTTAATTTCTCCAAGCTCCTTTTAAAGTTGCTCATCATGAATATTTGCATCCTTGAAGTGCCAAATACCATTATTTAACTTAATTGCTTTGAATTTTTTTATGAATGTTATGTTTAGGCAAGAGGGAGTAATATACGAAAGATTCGTTATATGAATTTGAAAGAATTGAACAATTTTAGTGATTACACTACCAACACTAACGCTTCCTACAACACTATTAGTCATTAGCCATAATGCCCATTGGAGAAAGCACTTAATCTCTACTTGCTCAAATTAACCATGGACTGAAGAATGTAAAGATCATCAAGAGTGAGGGCTTCATGATTATGGCCCCTACCATTAATGGTGTATGATAAAAACTGTTGAATATACTAAAAGAGGAGGCTTTGGTTACCCTTGTAATATAGTTCATTAATTTTAGTTTTGATTGTATATTATAAAAGTTATGATGGATCCATGTTTTTGGGGTTTGGATGTTCCTCTTTAGCTAAAGTAAAAAAGGGTGTCAAATTCTTAGGATGTCATGAAATGTTCCCTTCCTCCTAAACAAAATCTTATGTTTTAAAAAGGTTTCTCTTTACTAATTTAGGAATATTTAAGAGTTAAGGATGAAAGGAACTCAATAAGAAGTGAAGGATGTGTAGGATAAGCTTCAAAGATAAAGATTTGAAGGTTAAGTTTGTTTAAGAGTGTTATTACCTCATTATAGAAATCAAGTCCTTTTAGAGTACTTTTCACCATGTGGTGTGTAGGAATAATTTGCCTTTCACTAAATTTGAAGTTTATTTTTCTTGATTTGTGTGGTAGTGTAGTGAATGGCCAAAGTTCTTTATATTTTCTCCTTGGTGGTTCTCTTGGAGGATGAAAATGAAGATGCACTTTTAGAGCTTTTCTTTAAGGCCCTGGTGAGGAGGATGATTAAAAAGAGCAAAAGATAAATGTATTGAAGAGAAGGAAGGTAGAAGAACTTGAATGTAAGTTGGTAATGATGTGTAGTATATGAAAAAAAAAGTTTGATGAGTTAAAGAGAAAATAATTTGAAAGAGTTTATTGGTGATTTTTTGTTTTTGATGGATTTTACTACTTAAAGAGGGTATATATATATATATATATATAATTTCCACCATTAGATCTCTAATAGGGACTATGTAACTAGGCAAAATGATTTTCAATGGGATTTAATGACTTTTGGAACAAAAAACTAGGAAATAGTTATTTTTCTTAAAGCTGTAGGAAGTGTCCTCATAATCGTGAGGATGCCCGTAATGATTTTGAGCATAACTCGTGATTGACTCTTCATGATTTTGAATATGTTTGTGTCAAACATGAACAAGTGTCATTAGCAGCCATTTGATTTCAATGGTCATGAAAAAAGTTCAAACCAATCCATAAACTTTTAAAAAAATTTGCAATTAGGTCCAAAAAACTTTTAAAAAATCTTGCAATTTAGTCCTTTCAGAATCAAATTACACAATTAAGGGTCTTCAAAAAATGTTGCAATGTAGTCCTTCAATGACTAATTTGATACATTTAAAACTAAAAAAAAATATTTTGGCTTAAAAAACATGTAATTTTCAAATCAATTTGATCATGTAAATCTATCAAGCTCTCTTAGACATTTTAATAATATGTGCAATTATTGACAATTAAATGAATCAAATTTCATTAAATTTGTCAATAATTTGTATACAAATGTCAAATATTAATTTAAAGTAATGTTCAACACAAACACATAGCATAGATAAAGTATGGATAATCATGTTAAATTGGCACCATCTAGCATACTAAATTCATGCTTTATTAAGTTCATCCTTTCTTCATTAAGCCGTTTGGTAAAAAATATCCACTAATTAACCGTTGATTTGAACAAATTGAAGCATAAATGTCACCGTTTTGGACATGATCTCTTAAGAAGTGATGCCTAATATAAATGTGTTTGGTCCTAGAGTGTTGGATGAGGTTTTTGCTAAGGTTTATAGTACACACTTACATTGTCACATTTGATTGGAATGTGATCAATATCAATACCATAATCCTTAAGTTGTTTTTGCTACTAGATTTGTAACCAACAACAACGAGTCACCATATATTCAGCTTCGGCGGTGAATGCCACAACTGAAACTTACTTCTTACTAAATTAAGATACTAAATATTGACCAAAAAACGAACAAGTTGTGGAAATACTTTTCCTAAAAATTTAGAGCTCTGGATATAAGTTTTCCTTGTAAAAATTCAAACATCATAAAAAAAATTGAATTTCTTGAAATCCCAATGATAAAGTTTTGAATATTTTGAAACCCAGAATTTAATATTTTAATTTTTAAAATGCTAAAATAAATATATTTTAAATTTATAAAATATCAAGATATCAATTTTAAATAAATTATTAAATAATGTGCTAAATTGGTATTGAATGTATAAATATCAAAGAAAACTACAAATAAATATTCTATGATTTTATCGTTTTATTATTATAAAATTTGTAATTTTCCAGTATCCCATAATTTTAATTTTTATTATTATATAAAATATGTAGTTTGGAATACTTGCTATCCCATAAAATTTCATACCATTAGAGAGAAGAGAGAAAGTTAAATTTGTTTATAGTAATTTCGGATGGTAATTTTAACAGATAAGATTTTAAAAAATATTTATCCCATATTTTTGTAAAATTTCTGATTGTTATAGACAATGGTCCTATTACCAGGTCAACCTTGAAGTCAAGAAAATTTAAAATCAAAATTTAATTTTTTTAAGCCAGGGGCAGCAGACAAAACGGGGGCAGTGTATGGGGCAAGTGGGGATAAAATCTTATTTATTTATTTTTAAATAAAAAAGTAAGAAAATTACGCCAATACCAGTTGGCGCATCGACCCACGTGCGCTTAGTCACGTTGTGGGGTTTGCGATTGCTTGTTAGTAGATAGAGACGAGGAAGTGACGAACCAAGCGAGCCCCTCCATATATCGTCAATTACTATTTATATCAATCTCGGAATGAGAATATGAGAATCTATTTGTCACTTAAAATAATTTTATAATTACTTTATATATAAAAATTAAAATAAGAGAATTGCTATAGTAATTTTATTTTTTACTAACTTTTTTTATTTTTATCATCATATACTTTGTAATCCAATAACAATTATAAAAAAAATTATAGTTTATTTAAAAAATAATAATAACAGAATGCACCTTAATATTATAATTATTTTTATATATTAAAATTAATGTTAAAATTATTTATTTACCAAAATATTTTTACAATTTTTTAAAACATTATTGTAAAATATTTTTGTTCAAACATTTTAATAGTAACTAGGTCTCTACAGAAAATTATATATTTTTAAAATTTCTTTATAAAATATAAAATAAATATATGCAAAAATATGAGCAAAATATAATAATTTAGTAATGTTAATTGTATTTTTGAATAAAAAAATTATTTTGGATATATATATATATATATATACTTTTATTATTTATTAAATGATTCAATACAAAAAAAGTTTTATGTAGCTGATTAATTCAAATCTCATGGTTCATTTTTCAATGTATAACGTTGTTGACGAAGTAATCTTCATTGAGAAATTAATATATTTTAATTTTTCTATTTGTTTTTTTTTTTAATTATTTTTCCTTTCCTTAAATGTAATAATATGATATTAGGACCTTAACATTTATAAATTTTTATTCAAAATAATGCTCTAACATACAAAAAAAAAAAAAAAAAAAAAGCCCGCTCTCATAGTAAAAAAAAAAAAAAAAGAAGGGAAGAATACATAATCCAAGCATGTAAAATGCAACCTTTCCAAAGAAGCTATTGATAGGTCGCTTCAATTCCATTAAAAAAAAATTTATACAAAATTATTCACATACAAAGATAATTAGAAATGAACAACACATTAATTTTCAGGTTTATTCAATTTTAAAAGGTTGCATTGATGATTCTATTATCTCTTTGGTTCCTAGTCGGGTTTCTGTCCAACAAAATAAAGATCTTATTAAGCCATATACGTCTGAAGAGATTTTTGCAACCATTAAATCTATACATCCGGATAAAAGCCCTAGTCCGGATGGATTTAATCCAGATGTTTATTTACGACACTGGGACATAATCAGTCATTCTATTTTTGCCTTTTGTTTGAAGTGTTTGAATTCTAGAGAGCTTCCTCCTGATTTGAATACAACAAACATTAATCTCATTCCTAAAGTGAAGAGTTCTTCAAGGATCACTGAATTTCGGCCCATAGCTTTGTGTAATGTCCTTATTAAGATCATGACTAAGGGTATTACAAATCGCCTTAAAATGGTGCTGGATTCTGTTATTTCAGACACCCAAAGTGCGTTATTCCCTGGAAGATTAATCTCTGACAATGTGTTGGTGGCTTATGAAATTAGTCATTATATGAAGAGGAAGACTCAAGGTAAAGTGGGATGGGCTTCTTTGAAGATGGACATGTCGAAGGCATATGATCGTGTGGAATGGAAATTCTTGAATGATATGTTGAGGGCTTTGGGTTTCCAAATCATTTTGTGGAATTAATTATGCTTTTTGTGTCCTCTGTTTCTTATTCAGTGATTTATAAAAGCTTAGTGATGGGGCCGATCTTTCCTAGCCGTGGATTACGTTAGGGAGACCCTCTGTGTCCATATTTATTTCTCATATGTGTAGAGGGCTTGTCAGTAATGTTACAAGGGAAGTGTGCAATTGGTGAGTTGCATGGAATCAAGGTTGCTCGTAGTGCTCCGATGATTTCACACTTGTTCTTTGCTGATGACAACTTTGTGTTCTTCCAAGCTTGGAAGGGAACTCATTTATTCTTTGTTACAAGGGAACTCATTTATTCTTTCTCATGCCCATTTCTTTGTGTGAAGAGCTTGAAAGAATGATGAACCGTTTCTGGTGGGGTAAAATGGGTAATCAAAATGGTGGAATAAGATGGCAAAGTTGGGATCGACTATGTAGAGCTAAAGATGAAGGTGGCCTTGCTTTTCGAAAGTTACATAATTTTAACCTTGCTATGGTAGCAAAGCAGGGGTGGAGATGTTGTCCAGACCTGCAGCCTTAGCTATGCGTGTTCTAAAAGCGAGGTACTTTCCTAATAAGTCTTTCTTTGATGCTTCTTTGAACCCCTCTTTCACTTGGCGTAGCATTATGGCCACTGAAAGCTTGTTGAAGGAGAATGCTCGGCTTCGGGTTGGGACAGGTGACAATGTTAGAATTTAGGGTCACCCTTGGTTATTATGTCCTGATAGCCCTTATGTTGAAACCTGTCCTCCGGGTGGCTTAACACGTTCATAACTCCAGACGGTATGCGTTGGGATAGTGATATTTTTAGAGATATCTTTAATGAAAGAGATGTCAATTGTATATTGGCTGTTCCCGTCAGTTCAATCACTCATGATGATAGATGGTATTGGAGTGTAGATAAATCAGGAGAGTACACTGTAAAGAGTAGTTATAGAGTAATTAGACAATCTCATAATTATGCTGGTTATTCAGGGAATTTTATTTGGCAGAGCTGTTGGCAACTTTTTATTCATCCTAAGGTTAAGAATTTTTTGTGGCGTGCTTTATCTGGCTGTCTTCCAACGATGCAGGCTATGAATTGGAAGAAGGTGGCGATTGAGAACTTATGCCCTATGTGTTCTTTATTGGAGGAGTCTGAATATCACTGTTTAGTGAGCTGTCATTTTGCTAGAAATGTTTGGGTGATGTCAGACTTTGGTGATATATTGAGCCGTGGTTCTGATTTACAGACTTGGTGGATGTTCCTTACGAGAAGATTTTCAAAGTTGGGACTGAATGATATAGCTACTGTTTTCTGGTTGATTTGGCGTAATAGCAATGATAAAGTTTGGCATAATAAAAAAATGCTCAGCAGCTGTTCTATTACAAGATGCTAAACATTTTCAGGAGCAATGGGTAGTCTGTTGCGACTCCAAGAAGTCAGCTGGTGATAGAGTGTCTCCTGATCACAGAACTAAATGGTGTTGTCCTCCATTTAGTAAGTTAAAATGCAACATTGATGCTAGTGTTTTTCCGGGAGCATCTGGTATGGGTGTGGGTGGAGTGGTACGGGATTCTTCAGGTTCCTTCCAAATGATGTTTTATGAATATAAGCAAGGCTTCTTCAACCCCTTTCTTGCAGAATCTATCGCTCTTAAAGAAGTCCTCAACTGGCTGGTCAGGAAAGCTTTTTCCTCGCTTATAAATGAGTCGGATTTCTTATTGCTGGTTAATGCCATGAACTCAAAGTCTGTAGATTCCTTACCAGTAGGCTTTGTTATCCAAAAATGCAGGCTGCTGTTAAGCCAACTGCATAATAGTCACGTGTTGTTTGTCAAATGATCAGCGAATTTAGTTGCTCACTCCATAGCTAGAGCAGCTATATCTATGTCTGGTAAGGGGGAATGGATTACCTCCTATCCCTCTTTTATTTTTGATGTATTGCAGTTTGATTTGTGATATTGCAATTAATTTTTCTTCAAAAAAAAAAAAAAAGAAATGAACAACACAATTTAATCAAACAACTAAATAACATCAACATCCCTGAAGTTTGAACCAATGTTTAAGATTTGACAGTAACCAAGTCTTGGCATACATTCTACTACCAATGCTCTCTCTTAAACTTAAAATATAACGATACACCTCAACATCACTAATACCTGCAAACAACCTCCATTTTACTCAATATCTTATTTTGCCTAGTCGGTGTCATCAAGTTCAATTTGACTGTTAAAATGACATCATAAAATTTAAGAATTTAAGTGGGTTTTGGTCCCTTTGTCCAATTCTCAATGTATAGGTCCAAATGGGTTCATGGTCACTGATTATTAGCAAGAATGTCAAGAGAATATATTATATTAAACTTGAGAGTGCCAAGCTAAATATATTAGCTTTAGAAGAGAAGAAATTGAGAGGAGAAAAAAGAACATTGAGTTTAATGATCCGTCTATCTATTTGATAGCAGTCATGGAGTAAGATTCCTTGCCTTGAATTGAACATTTCAAAGAAAAAGACTTTGATCTTTAAAAAAAAAAAAAGAAAAAAGATTTTGAATTTATCTTACTCAAATAAGTTTCACAATTTGTACAAGTACATTGCCACTCCACAATAAAGGAAAATAATAATAAAAAAATAATACTTAATTCAAGATGATGTACATTGAAGTCACTCAACTTTTCTTGAAATCATACTAATTAGAACTGTTTGAGAAATGAGAAATCGCATATCAATAATTTGTGACTTATATCTCACCATTAATACTGCAGAGTTTAGGCCTTTCATGATTTGCACCATTTACAAATCCTGAAACAGACAATGAACAAATTTTAAAATCAGTTGCAGAGGTCTTCCCAGAGCAAAAACAACTATTATTGGGACTTTTTACAATAGAGAATTGCTCCTTCAATTAAATTCTCTATTTCTGAATTTTCTTTTAGTATCTATATACTAATACAATTCAAACATAATGAACATAACTTATTGGAAGTTGTCACAGAGACCCATCTGCAGCTAAAAAAAAAGTAAAAACCTTGAAAAAGAATTTTTAGTTCATGAAAATTAACTGATGCTGCTTTACTTTGATTTGCTTACTTACTCCGTTTTCTTGTATCAACGGCTTCTTTAGTACACTTTAGGTGATGAAACTCTTCTAAATTGCTTTCAATTCCAATATCAGAAACTGAAAAATTGAGAATGAAATTTTTAAATATAAATTATTTAAAAATCGAATAGTAATAGAAGGAAATAGTTGCTTACTTGAAATTTGAATAGTAGAAGGATCTCAAGGTAGAGATTTGAGAAAAACAGAAAGCCTACAAAATTATAGGATAACACTGTTAATAAATCAAATTTAGAAGAGAATTATAAACATAGAAAACAAACCACTCAATATGTTATTGTTACAACATTCCAAAAATCTTACATCAAGAAAGAAAACACACATAAAAAAAAAAAAAGACTTTTAGAAAAAACCCATGATTATACTCTTGGCATACATTCTATTAGACATGCAAAAATTAAAATTCGTAGAGTTTACGACCTATACAATAGTAAGTGCAAGAAACAGACAATCCTTCCTTGTAATTATCTGCATAACACTTAACTTGTAGGTGCTCAAGTCGCTGCTCAATTGCAGCTAGCATAAAATGAGGATGATTCTTCAAGATTTTAAGACAAAATTACCCTATTAGAGGTTCCAACTGAAGTAAAACTATCATAGCAAATGAGTTAGTAGAATGTAAAGATTGAAACTGAAAAATAATGCTACAATTCATCTAAATCCAAAAATTCATCAGACACTTTCCTAATCATAAAGTTTCCTAAGCCTTTAAAATACAGTCATTGATCCATTTCTTTTTATATTCACAATGTTAAAGAGAGAAAAAAAAAGTCTCACAAATATAATTAAATTGACCCATGAAATAAAAAGTTTGATTATGAAATATAAAACCTTAACAGACCAAAAAAACTGTTTCAAAAAAAAAATTTAGGAGGTGAAGCAAAAGGGAATCTATATACCTTAATTGGAAATTGTTGAGCGGTAAAAAAAACCCATAAAATCAAGGCTAGTGACCTCAAGAAATAAGAATCTGCCAATATAAGGTGAATCTATTGACACAAAGTGAAGGTCCATATACATATTTCAATGGAAAAACTAATATACAGACATTGTTTCCATCTTTATTGCCTATAAAATCCCAATTGAAAGAACAATTTCTTTAGCTATTGATATCAAAATCTAAAATTAAAAAAATTGATACTAGCTAGTGAGGTGGACTCAAATTTTTATTTGAATTGAGAAAATACAGTTAGTGAGGAGAGAACATAATTTGGATTTAGAAAATGGTGTGAACAAAGGATTACAATCTTTTATGTTATTTTCATTTTTCATAATTAGAATTGAATTTGAGAAAACAAAATGAAAAAAGAGAAAATATTTCTAAGAAGAGTGTCTTTAATACTATAAATAGTAATAATAATGCCTAATAATGAGGGTATCTTTAGAAAAGATGAAGATTATAGAAAAAGAACAAAGATGCTATTGAATGGGAGAGGACGCATATATTAGTAACTTAAGACTTAGTATATTAAAGCTTGAAGCAGAGAGAGTTATGTGTCAACACATGGTTAAAAGATTCTCTTTGCTTTAGCTTTAATATATATATATGATTTTTATTAAGTTATATATTTTATTTATAAATTTTAAATATTATATAATAATATTTAAATATTTAAACATAATTGGTTTAGTTTTATTATAAGGAATTAAAGTTCATTACCCATGAGGTGGATGGAAATGGACCATATTAATTTAAACATTACCCATATTACTTTAGTTTGAACGGTTAACGATTTTTTTTTTGAAATATATATCATTTTATTGTAAAACATTTTAAAATTTTAAAATTTATAAAATTTGTTTAAATTTAAAAAAAATCAAAAAAATAAAAATTTTAAAAATTATTATGTGGATTTAAAAATTTTAAAAACTTTATAATTAGGTTATATATATTTTTAGAAGAAAAAAGTATCAATTTATTTGTTAGTCTAAATCATTTTTATTAGTTTATAATTAAAATTAAAATTTTCTTTGATTTACAAAATTTAATTGTAAATGGTTTTTAAGAAACGGTTCAATATGGTCTAAGTTTCAAAGAAAAAAAAAAGTTTCAATTGGGTTTAAAAGTATAAAAAGATTCAATATAAAATTAGTGCAAAATATGGGGGTTCAATTGCACCTTTTGTCCTACAATCCCTTATGTATTTTCAGTATATATATCACATATGTGTATTTATATAAATGAAATGAAATTTGTTAGATTATTTTTATTTATTTATAATTATTAATACATTTTATAAATATTGATACACAATAATTAATTAATATTTATTGATCAAAGGGCCCTCCTTGAGCTCTTACTTTTGTGTGGATTATGGATGATAATTGGTTGATATACAAAAAGAAGGAGAAGAAGGATGGGACCAGGTGGGCTCCTAGTGATCCCACATTGATGCTTAATTATTAAAATAATTGAGATAGAAAATGAATTAAATTGATTAAGGATTAGATGGGTTACCTTATTGGATTACAATTCTATATAAAGGAGAAGTAGTTATTGCCTGTAGAGAGATTCTTGAAGGTAGTGAAAGTAACATCAACATGCTGGAGTGAAAATAGGGGCTAGTTAGTTAGTGGCCTGAGTGGAGAAAGTAGGCAAGCTTTGTGCTCTGCAAGCTTCAGGTCGCAAGTAATCTCATATGTGGATGGTTTTAGGCTACAAGGAATTATGAGTTCTGCTGACTCAACATTTGACTTAGATTTTGACCTTAGTTTATAGAGGTTGAATTTTCTTTATGTTATCATATGTCCCCCACCTAAAAAGTAAAAAAATTTCCTTTTATGGCTTTTCTATTTTCTCTTTGTATTTATTATTTGTTATTGTTATTATTTTTTAAAATCCTCTTTTCTCATTATAAGCTCTTCAAACGGTAAGCATTGTAACTTGCATCTGTTACTTTTGCAGATGGTATTTAAGTTTGTCTTTTACCACCTTTCCTTTTGTCATGTGTGCTGAATTTTTTCAATTATCAAGATAATTTATCATTTCAAATTTAAAATTAAGATGACCACGTGTAACCACAAGTTATCATCTTCAGTAGGTTTATTTATTGTAGGACTATTACTCTTCATCACTTTTGTGTTTTATAGAAGAAATTTAAAGTTGTTTCCTTTAGAGAGAAAAATATTCTTTGATCTTTGCATTGAATCTATAAGTATCTTCTCATTAACTTTTCTTTTACTCATGGCTAAAATTGAGAAGTCATCCTTTTCCTCTTTTGATAGTTTAGGTGTGGTAGAGATGGAATCGTTAGGAGTTTCTTCTCCCCCTAAGCCTACCAATCAAACCAGATCTCATCATCGTGGTGGATCCAGGGTTAAGTCTAGTTCAATGGAGGTTGGTGGAAAGACTAGTAATATTGCCAGTTCTGTTAAGGGTCCTGTGACTGTGGATTTTCCTTCCATGCTAACTGTTAATGATTTAGAAATATTAAGGAGGACTTATATGATTCCCTCCTCTTATAAAATGCATGTTCTTGATTCATCCATTAGGATTTATAATGACCTTGGCCCTAATTGTATTATGGTATATGAGGAAATCCTTAAGGTAGGAATTAGGTTCCCTCTTTCCAAACTTTTTGCTTATATGTTAAAGAAGTTTAATATTAATTTAAGTCAATTAAACGAAAATAGTTGGAGGATGATCATTGCTTTGGGTTTGCTATCTGCAAAACATAAGAATCTTGTTAACTATAGGATTATTAAGTCTTTCTATACATTGGTTGATCGAGAAATTCAACCATTTCTCCTTCCTCATTCTAAAAGTCTTTTTGGCAAACTTCCATACACCCAAAAATGTTGGAAAGAAAATTTTTTTATTTTAGAAAGTGACATCGAGTGGGACCTTAGCACTAGGTGGACTACTTCCCATGAATCAGGCCATGATTTAGCTTTGGAACAAGGAGATTCAGACATTATTAAGTCTTTCCTTAAATTAACCCATCACAGCCTTATAGATATTTGTGCTCTCATTGAGACTAAAATTCCTCTTAGGAAGATGGCAGGTCCAGGGAAGGAGGAAAAAAAGTCGCCTTATTGATGATGGTATTTTTACTTCTTCTCTATGTTTCTTTTGGAAAAGGTGTATTAATTTATTATATCCATAAGGTATTCTACCCGTAGATATGGATTACAAGAAGCTTAATGAGATGCAAAAGGTATGAAAGGCTTCTAGTGTTACCTCTATTGCCAAAATTCCTTAAGCATCTGAGAAGACTATTTATGAGAAACATGATGTTTTAACAAGTCCACCATATGTCACTTATAACCCTATGGAGGATTTTTCTTTGAGTTTTCCTCCTTTAAAGAACTTAAAGATGGAGGATTTTGAAAGCTCAGATAAATCAATTTTTGTTATAGCCATTTTGGTTTTGAAAGTTCACTCTTCTCTACACAAACAATATAGCATGAAGGCCTTTATCTGTATGTCACCTATTGCTAGCATGATTTTAGCTTTTTCTCTATTGCCACAATACAAGTCTGAGCTTTCTATCCAATAAGGTGCAGACTTAATTAACATTAGGAAGTACCAGCTTCTACAAGTTATTATATACATATTTCTATTTGTGATGTTATGTAATTTTTAGATATTTAATATCTTGACTTATAGGTGCTAAATTTCATATCCTTACTTACTGAAAGATCACAAACATAAAGGAATGAGATTAGCAACCTTACTATCAAGGTGAACATGTAAAAGATGGACTTGGAAAAGAAACAAAAGAAAACTTTGCTGACTAAAATTGATCAACGTAAAAACATTAGAAACCTAAAAGAGGAACTGTCTACTATTGTTAAAAAGGCTACCATATTTGAAGAAAAAAAAGCATATTTGCTTAAGGAGTTGGACTAAGCCAAATGGTAAGAGGCTGCTACCATGTAACACTTGTTGCAAATCCTTGATAATTATAAAGCCAAAATTGTTTTGGAATGCCATAAGCATTTTCTTAATAGTAACTTTGGTTTTGTGGGTGAAGTCGAGCTTTTTAATAAAGAGGAAGTGGGAGATGAAGGCAATAAAGATATTGTTGATGTTGATTTAGGTAATAATCCTGCCCAGTGATTTTTTTCACTTTTTCTTTTTTCTTTTGAAATTATGAACAATATTTACAGTGTTTACACTTGCTACTGGTTTTATTTGATGGGATGTTTTGAGTGGTATGATGTATCAGATGAATAATTTTTGAATTCCTTAAGTTTATAATATGCTTGCAGATTTTTCTTTCATTTATGCTATGAGTTTATATATTTTTGGTATGCTATTTTATGGGCATATAGTTTGTTTTATGCTCTCTTTTTTTTAAATTATTCTAGTCTCATGGGGAAGGTATTTATAGTGGCCCACTTATTTGCACATAAGGGGCTAAAGATACTAAGAGACTATTACCTTTGGCGGTAAATTAATTTCCACCATCCAAGGTGTACATTTACCTTGAGTTATGTAATTTTAAACATAAGTATTCATAGACCAAAGGATGAGAAAAAAAGATTTCATTAATAAGTAAATGTATTTACATTAGGACTTTGAAACAATTGTCCTTCTTAGGGAATTAAAAACTATATTAAGGTTATATCGTCTTTATATTAGGGAATTCATAAAACAAATAAAAAAGCTAAGGTTGCTCTCACCAACCCATAGGAAAGTAGTAAAGACAATAAAAATTCAAAGCTTAACATTGTAATATAAAGATAGTTTATGGAAAGTATTTTTTGAGGTTTTCCACATTCTAAATTTTTGGCAGGTCTCTTCCTTCCATATTCTGAAGCTTATAAGTGCTAGGTCCTATTACCTTGGTGATCTTATAGGGGCCTTCCCAATTAGCTCCTAACTTCCCTATGCTTGCATCTCTTTTAATTATTTCCATTTTCCTTATCACTAAGTCACATTTTGTAAGGCTATTCTTTTTCACTATTTAATTGTGATATTTGGCCATTTTTTGCTTATAGGCTACTAGTCGAACTACTGCTTGCTCTTTTTTTGTCTCTAAAATGTCTAAATTTACCTTCAAAGCTTCTTCATTATATATCTTGTGAAAATGCATGATTCGATAATTTAGAACCTCCAATTCCATATGTATAACTGCTTCAGTTCTATAGGTTAGTGACAAAGGTGTTTCATTTATAGAGGCTTGAGGCATGGTTCTACAAGCCTATAGGATAATGTACAACTCATCTACCTATAGGCCTTTAGATTGATTCAATCTTTTCTTAATTCCTTGAAGGATAGTTCGATTCGTAACTTTTTCCATTCTATTGGTTTGTGGATGGGCTATAGAAGAGAAACGTAGTTCAATGTTGAGATCAATATAAAAATTTTTTAAATCCTCACAATTGAATTATTTCCCATCATTTCTGATTAATATACGAGGTATGCCAAATTTGCAAATGATGCTTTTATAGAAAATGTTTTTTATTTTACCTAGTGTGATAGTGGCTAATGGCTCAGCTTCCACATATTTAGTGAAATGATCTATGGCTACCACTAGGAATTTTCTTTAAGTTATGGAAATTAGGAAAGGACTTAAGATGTCCATACCCCATTGAGTGAAAGGCTAGGCACTACCAATGGGTTTTTGATTTACTACACACTGATATATAATCCTAATGAAGCTTTAGCATTTTTTGCACCTTTTGACTAAGTCTTTGGCATCTTTAAGCATTGTGGGCCAAAAGTATCCTTGTAGGGCTACTTTTTTAACCAAAGAGTCTATGACATCATGAGCTCTACAAATGCCGTAATGAATTTCTATTAGTACATAGGTGCTTTCATATGCAGAGTTGCATCTCAACCATGGTTAGTTATAAGATCTTTCATATAAAATTCCATCAATTAAAGAATAATTTACAGATTTATGAACAATTTTATTAGCCTCTTTATCTTTTATAGGAAGAATACCTTCTGACAAGTATTTGATTATTAGACTTATCCAATTATCTGTAGCAGCTACTACAAGAATCTGTTGTTCTTTAGTGCTTAGGTGCCTTAGGTTTTCATTAAAAACACCTTTGGGAGGTTGGGCATCAAGGTTATGATCTTTGCCATGGTATCTACCTCCATGTTGCTAGCCTTTAGAATTTGCTATAGGATCCATTCTCCTACATCTTCTTCCATTTCCTATAATAATTATTTAACTTTCGCTAAGTATTTTATCATCTGTGGCTCTTTTGCAGAAAAATTTCCTTTTATGTGGTTAACCATAAACTGAGAATCAGAATATATCACCAAGCATTCTGTCTATACTTCTCTAGCTATAGATAGCCTTACAATAAGGGCTTCATATTCTATAACATCATTTATGGCAAAAAAAGTTTAAATATGCCATTTACTTAGTTTTTACCCATTTTAGGCCTTGAAGCACAATGCCTACTCTAGCTCCTTTAGAACTAACAGCTCAATCTATATAAAGCTTCCATTCTCATTTTCTTACTATCTCTTGCTCTATGGCTTCTTTTTGCATATTTGACATTTTAGCTACAAAGTCAGCCAGAACCTAAGCCTTTAACGCCTTCCTTGGTTCATATCGAATGCCAAATTCTCCAAGTATGATTGCCCATTCCACAGGGCTTTCAAAGGTCTAAGCTTTTTACAGCACTTTATGTAATGGTAGATTAGTTCTTATAATAATTTTGTGTGCATGAAAGTAAGGCTTGAGTCTAGCTGTAGATATCATAACCGCATACGCTATTTTTTTTATGACTAGGTACCACTATTCAACACCTTTTAATACTTTGGAGACATAGTAAATATGTAGTTATTCATTATCCTCCTCCCTAACAAACATTAAAGCAATAGCATCATTAGTGGTAGATAAGTACAAGTACAAATTTTCACTTTGATTAGGCCTACTTAATAGAGGTGGAGAGCTAAGGAACTTCTTCAGGTCTTTAAAAGCCTGTTGACATTCATCTATCCACTTGAAATTCTTCAGGTGTTTAAATGTTTGGAAAAAGGGCATTCCTCTTTTGGTAGAACAACTAATGAACCTTCCCAAGGATGTAATTCTTCCATTTAACTTTTGGACTTAATTGATTATTTTTAGAGGTGTTGTATCATTGATAGCTTAAATCTTCTCTGGGTTTACTTTTATACCCTTTTATGACACTATGAAGCCTAAGAACTTGCATGCTTTTACACCAAAGACATATTTCTCTAGGTTTAATTTCATCTCATGCTTTGAGAGAACCTCAAATACTTGACTCAAATCTTTTGCATGATCTTCTGCCTTTAAGCTCTTAATGAACATGTTGTCCATATAGACTTCCACATATCTTATTATCATATCTTTAAATATCATGTTTACTAGCCTTTAATAATTGGCTCTAACATTTTTTAGGCTAAAAGGCATGACCCAATAGCAATATATGCCTTTGTTAGTGATAAAGGTTGTTTTGGCTTGATCTTCTTTATACCTTGGTATTTGATGATATCCAATAGATGCATCAACAAGCTGTAATTTCATAACTTATGATAGATATGTGAAATCAACATAGAGTCACCATTTACCATTAGGCTTTTTAACCAATACTACGTTGGCCAACCATTAGGGTAAAAAATTTCCCTTACGAAGCCTGCATGCTTTAATTTATTAACTTCTGTAGATATAATAGCCTGCCTCTCAAGGGCATGGCTTCACTTTTTTTGAATTAGAGGTGTTGCTTGTGGGTCTATGTTCAACCTATGGCATATCAAGTCAGGACTAATCCCTTTAATAACAAATGGATCCCAAGAAAATGTTGATTCATTTTTTTCAGACTTCTTCTATTTGATTTTTCATATGCTCTTACAAAAGTGAGCCAAGAAAAAGATTTTTTCTTGTAGCTAAAAGTGTCAACACCCTTTTTTCATTTGAATGCTCAATATTGACTCACTTTGGTACATCCAGAGTTTCCACTATTAGGGATAATGAGGCATCTTTTAGTGTACACATGTAAGCTTCTATTGCTACCTTTTGGGTTCCTTTGACCACAACTACTCCAACTTCTGTAGGTATATTCATGGTTAAGTATTTGATGGATGTGAACATGCCTATATCATATGGAATTAGTCTTCTAATAATCGTATTATAGGAAAATGAGATGTTGATGACCATGAATTTTTCTATGAACTTCTTGACAAGTTCCTTATCTCCTAACTCAACTATTAGGTCTGTGGCTCCTTTGATAAGCACCTGCTTTCCTCCTAATCCAATGAGTGGTATGTAAACTGGCTGAAGTTTATTAAGACTCAAATCGAAAGCTACATACACCTTAGTAGATTAAACACACTTCCATCATCAACTAACATTCTTTTTAAGATAAATTTTTTGACCATACCTTTTACCACTAATGCATTTGTGTGTGGAGACATTACTTTATTTCCATCTTTGGAGGTGAATATGACTAGAGCTATAGGCTATAACTTATTGAGTCTTACAGAAATTACCCCATCCCTATGCATATTTCATTTGGTTATCATATCTTTTAGGGAGGTTCTTTTTATTATGATGTTAATGACTCTTACAGGTTTTGTTTTCACTCCCTTTTGACTTCCTTTATCTGCAACTTCCTCAAGTATCATTCCTTTGTCATCTATAGCATTTAAGTATATAAATTTTTGTAAAGCTCATCTCTGCACTTCAGTATCATGACTCACGTCCCTGTGGAATTTGCATTACTTTTCTCGATCTCATTTTCCTACGGAATGATGACTCATCTATTTTGGCCGATGGATGTTATCTCCTAATTTTTTGACCCACATTAAGACCTTTGTCCTAGAGGTGTTGATTGGGGGTATAATTACTATATTGATATAAGCTCTTTCTATATTCTTGATGCCTTCCTTTATCCTTGTGGCATCTTCGACCTTCATCCTTCCTAGGTAATTTTTTAGTAAACTAGTTATGTGGCCTAAAGGATTGCCATGCTTCATCCAATCTTATGAACTTTTGAGCTCAGCTCATCAACTCAGTAAAGCTTTTAGAAGGATCAACATAAAATGAATATATTAACTTGCCATACTTGGTACCACATTGTAAAGCAGTTAGAGCTTTGGTGTGATTAAGATTCTCAATTTGCATAGCTACTTTGTTAAAGTAGCTAATATAATTCCACAAGCTTTCACCTTTTTCCTGTACCACTTTCTATAGGTCTATAAAACCTTCTTGGTTGGAATACCGGTGATAAATCTTGCTTTGAACAATGTTGTGAGCTAGGAAAATGAAGTGATGGACCCTTCTTCTAAACCTAGGTACCATTCATGAGCCACATCTTTTAAGGTAGTTGGGAATACTTTACATAATAAGGCTTCAACTATGGTATTAAGGTGCATCACGGTACAAAATTTAGCCAAGTGACTTTGAGGATTGGAGGTTACCTTATAAGATTCTAGCTGTGAAATTTTAAATCTAAATGAAAAAGGTATCTTTAGTAATTACTTGGCCAATGGTGAAGTGTGTGCCAAATCTTGATCTACCTCTTTTGGTGCTAAAGCTCCATATTTTTCATTGCCTTAAGTACTTTCATTCCCTACATTCTAATTTAAGCTGATGATGACAATGACTAATACTAAGATATTAGAAACGCATCAAAAGTTACAAAAATTACTAACATGACCAAGCTTGAGTCAGCAGGGGAGGTTAAATTATTGGCTGATATAATGGTTCAGTTGGAATTTGCTACCTTCATGGATGTTACGAAGCATACAAAATCATAGATTATTTGATTCTTCTTCACATCACTAGAGGAAGGGCTAAAAGCATAGTTCTTTAACCTTGAAGATGAAATTAAAAATGACTAGCTATTGCTAACTCAGAAGTTCGTCAAGCAGTATGAATACAACACTCAATTATACATCACTCACAAATATTTTAAGACTATGAGATAGAAACCCGGTGAAGCTTTCTCTGATTATGTCACAAGATAGTGGGGTAAAGTAATCAAAATGAGGAACCATCCTTTTGAAGACGAATAAATAGAATTGAAAATCAAAGGAGCATTACCATACTTTAGAAAATAGATGATCTTTTCCCATTATCCCGATTTCAAAGCTCTCTATCAGGCTAGGATCAGAATTGAAGATGAGGAGCCTTAGCAAGCTAGAAACACCTTCTAACACAATGCCCAATCAAACATCCAAAATTCCTTTACCTAAGCCACATAAATAAACCTAATCCAACCTAACACTCACAACTATCCATTCATGCCATCAAACCACCAAGAAAGTTCTCAAGCTTCAACCTCGCACTATCCAAAATATGCTAGAGACTTCAATAAAAGAACCTCTTACAATCTTGAGAGCCTAAGCCTCTTCCAAACCCATTCCCTCCTCAGATTGACCAAAACCTATTCTGCCACTTTTACTAGATGCCCGGTCATACTATTGATGCATGTAGAACCCTCAAGAATGCAATCTAGGACCTCATTGACTTTGGGAAAATTGACGACACAGAAAAATGACCTAGCATCAAGACTAATCCTCTCCCAAATTATCAAAACATTCTTCCTCCAACCATTAGCATGATCTCCTTTAACCTACTAGAGGCTCTTGTTGAACAATCAACCTAAACCATCCAAGAAACCCAAGATAAGCTCCATGAAAAAGAAGAGAAAGAGCTCTTAATAATCTTAGGAGATAAATTTTCAAGCCTTATTCTTAAACCTCATGACTCCAGTACATCTCTCCCTATGAATAGTGAAGTGATTAATTACCCTTACTCACAAGAAGCAGACATAGGTGATTATGAAGTATGGTATTTACTAGGCCAACCATTTGGAAAGTTTGACTACAAAGCCAAGTACATGGCACCACTTACTACTAACATTCACTTAGAAGACATAGTACCCTTAGGATGGGGTAGTCAATACTATTCAACTTCAGAATCTATAGGTCATGGGGATCGATATATGGTATGACTTTGATGATCCTAAAATCATTGTCTGGTACTATAACAGTAGTACAAAAGTAGATAACCAATAGTTAAAAAGCCCTCACTAGTAGTCAATCATGTAACTCATAGTGGGTAGGTATATCAACCTCTTGAGAAGGAGAAAGACCCCCTAAAGGAAAAGAAGTGATAAGTGGTGAAGCTCTAGTTAAAGAGGAAGACACTGTCCCTAAACAACTTAAGAAGACTCAAGCACAAGCCAGTATCTGGGACATGGCCCTTAAGAAGCACAAGGATGCCCTATTCAAAGCACCAGATAAAGGAAAGATTGTCACTAATGCCTCGCCTTGCAAGATGATAGCCTCTCTAATGAAAGTGCCCTCCAATGTAATCACCTTCTTAGATGAAGATTTACCCCTCGAAGGAAGGGTGCACAACTGCCCTCTCTTTATACAAGCAATTATTAGGTCTAAGAAAACTCTATTCGTTATGGTGGATGATAGATCTGATATTAATGTTTATCCCTTGAGGTTGCTATATAAATTTAAAATGAATGTTGAAAACCTGGACGAATCCAATGTGGTCATATGAGCCTATGATAATTTAAAAAAGCTAGTCATTAGGACTTTCAAAGCAATAGTTACAATGGGTGATATTGAATTAATAACATAATTTACCATCTTGGACATTCCTCTAACTTTTGCCATGCTATTAGGAAGACATTGGTTTTGCCCACTAGGGGCATACCCTGCACTGTGCATCAAAAGA
The DNA here is from genome assembly GCA_947683625.1 of Mallotus nudiflorus. Taxonomy (NCBI): domain Eukaryota; kingdom Viridiplantae; phylum Streptophyta; class Magnoliopsida; order Malpighiales; family Euphorbiaceae; genus Mallotus; species Mallotus nudiflorus. Next base: position 38,934 of record CANTUR010000693.1, read on the forward strand.
TCAAGTTCTTGCTAAATGCTAAATGGAAAGTCATTACCATCCTTACTGAAACAAATAATATTATTGCCTACTTAAATGTGGTACTACTATAATTTTAGGTTTCTGTAATCAATGATAGTCATGTTGATCCCAAAGTCATTGCCATAATGAAGAAGATGCAATACCTACCTGGAAAGGGATTAGGAGAAAGGTACATTAGGGTTACAGAATTCCCTAATTTTTGAGGATTAACCAACAGACATGGTCTAGGGTACGATCATGAAGAAGACACTGGGACTAATAAGTCGATATCTTTTGTGGCTGAAAACTCAACTCGAGTATACCAAGGGCAAGCTAAGAAGTGGGTAATTAATAGAATCGAGAAACCAAGATTCAAGATCTTTAATGACACCCTCAAAGGCAAGCACTTACTAGATATGGTCACAGAAACTGATGTCAATGAGCTGATGAAAAATCTGGAGCTAGAATATGAGAATAATACCCTCAATTATGCCCAAGTTATTGCCATCCTCAAATCAAGCATTGATGACATCCTATTTGAAGACACTGTTGATGATGATCTTTGTACTTTTTCTCTGTTTGAAATTGATGATGTAATGAACTTTAAAGTTAATGTAATGAAATTAAATTTGCTTACTTGTTTGATGTCCTTCCTGATGGTAGTATGCATTGAATTGATCAAAACATTAATATATTTGCCATTCATTCCATATGCATTGAATCATTTAAGATTGGCACAAAATCTAAATGATGCTTTCTGTATATTTTAAAAGATGTACCCTTGAAGAGAGGACAAAAATTAAAAATATGTTAATAAAATATTCAAAAGTATTTTCCTGGACATATGACAATATGCCTGGTATTGACAAAGACATTGCTTAACACTTTGTTATTGCCAAAGATGGGTGTAAACTAGTAAAACAGAAAGTGAGAAACAGAAAGTGAGAAGACTTAGACCAAAATGGGCCCAACTAGTAAAAGAAGACATCAAGAAGCATATCAAAGCAAAATTCCTGGAGGTTATAGACTATTAGGAATGGTTAGTGAATATGGTGCTAGTACTAAAGAAAGACTAAAGGATTAGAATATACGTTGACTATCGAGATTTGAACAAGGCCTACCCAAAAGATGATTTCCCACTACCTCATATAGATATACTGGTTGACAACGTTGTTGCATATGCAATGTACTCCTTTATGGATGGATTATCTAGGTACAATCAGATCCTAATGGCCATTGTCAACAAAGCAAAGGAAACTTTCATAATAGAATAGGGCACTTATTGCTACAGAGTAATGCCCTTCAATTTAAAGAATGGAGGAGCAACTTACTAGAGAATGGAAACTATAATGTTCCAGGACATAATACACAAAGAAGTGGAAGTGTACATTAATGATATGATGGTTAAGTAAAAAAACCAAAGAAGAACACTCATTCGATCTCAAAAAATTCCTCAAAAGAGCCACAAAGTACAATCTCAGGCTTAATCCAAAGAAATGCATAATTAAGGTCACTTTAGGAAAGATGTTGGTGTATGTTGTCAGTCAGAATGAGATTTAAATGGATCAAGACAAAAAAAAGCAGTCAGAGAGATGTTAGTGCCAAAAATAGAAAGATAAATTAGAGGGTTTCTAGGGAATCTACAATTCATCAATAGATTGATTGCCAAGTTAACAACAATGTGTGAACTGATTTTCAAGCTATTTAGAAAATATTAGCCAGTTGAGTGGAACGAACAGTGTCAGTTAGCATTCGATAAGATTAGAAACTACTTAGCTAACCCACTAGTTCTGAAACCACTTAAACTAGGGGTACCTTTAACCTTGTATCTAGCCATTAAAGGAAATGCAATTGATGCAATGTTAGCTTAAGAAGCATGTAGTCTACTACTTAAGTAAGAAGGTGTTACTGTATAAGGAAAAGTATAGCCAAGTCGAGTAGATATGTCTGGCAATGGTATAGGCAATGAAGAAACTTAGACATTACATTTAATCCTATCGAATTCATGCCTTGTCTAAGATGGATTTGATGAAATACCTTTATGAAGCCCCCTTTATTGTGGGAAAACTTGCCAAGTGGCTCGTGTTATTGACAGATTTCGATGTGCATTATCTAACTAAGAAAGTAGTAAAAAGGAAGAGCAGTGGCTGAATTTCTAGCTCTCAACCCCATTCTAGACTTAGAAAAAATCCAACTAGACTTCCTACATAACCTCAATTCAGCCATTGAGATTCAAGGATGGCGAATGTATTTTGATGAAGCAATTAATCAGTTCGGTGCAAGAGTTGGGGTTATATTACAGTCTCTAAAAGGTGAAGTAGTACCTATTGTCAAAAAGCTCAAGTTCAGAGTCATAAATAATGAAGCAAAATATGAGGCATGCACACTTGAGGTAGAAGTACTAATAGCCCTTGATGTTACAGAAGTTGAAATCTTTAGAGATTTCATGCTAGTAATCAATCACGCCATAAAAGAGTGGGAATTTAAGGAACAACACTTAAAACCTTACCTAGATCGCTTGCCATGTCCTTCAAAAAATGTAGATTCATTCTTCTCCCTAGGAACCATAATCAGATGGTAGATGCACTTGCTTCCTTAGTATCGATGTAGGGAGGACCATCCAAAATGCCTATGAAGCCTTTGATCCTACTCAGATTAGGACAACCCTACCATAAGAACTGCAGAATAACAAAGATAGAAATAACTAAAAAAACTTACTTCTATGACATCCAGAAATATCTGAGAAAATGAACCTACCCTAATCAGGCAAGTGAAAAAGATAAGGCAGTCATATGATGATTAGTATCAAAATTCATATTGCACTAGGGTGTGTCATACAAAAGAACTTCAAATGGGTTACAACTCTGATGCCTAGATAAAATAGAGGCTGTAAGAGCAAAGGAAGTAGTACATGAAGGTGTTTGTGGTCCACACATGAATGGAGCAACCTTAGCTAAGAAGCTAATTAGATAAGGGTTCTTCTATATGACAATGATGGAAGATTGTATCAAATTTGCAAGGGAATGTCACAAGTGTCGAATTCATGAGGATGTCAGTCACCTTCCTCCAATAGAATTACGCTACATCTCCTCTCCATAGCCCTTTTTAGCATAAGGACTAGACATAATTGGGGAAATTCACCCAGTAACCTCAAATGGACACAAGTTCATCTTAGTGGTAGTGGATTACTTCATAAAGTGGATCAAAGCAGAATCATTCACAAGGATAGGAGCCAAGCAAGTGGCTAAGTTTATTAAAAGAAATATGTTCTATTAATATGGGATCCCCCATCACATCATCTTCGACAACGGTGTTCAATTCTAAGGGGAAGTTAGAGAACTACTAAGGAGTTATAAGGTGGAGCATCACAAATCTTCTCCTTATCGACCATAACCAAATGGGGCTATCAAAGCCACAAATTACAACATCAAGAAGATTTTTTTAAGAATGATAGAAAGATTTTTTCAAGGCTATATACCACACATAGTTGTATCAGACCCCGCTAGCTAAAACCTTCAACAGAAAGGTAAAACACAAGAGTGTAAAAGTAGGAGACTAGGTGTTAAAGCAAGTAAGAAAAAATGTTCCAAACCCTAGAGAGAAATTCAGACCAAATTGGGAAGGCCCATACTTGGTCAAACATGTCTTATAAAAAAGAGTAGTCAAACTGATGGATTCTAAAGGCAATGAATTCTTTGAACCTGTTAATATAGAACACCTGAAGAAGTACTTCGTCTAAAGAAAAAAAAATAACTTGCTAAGTTGAAAATGTAAAAGTGGCAGCTTAGGAAAAATTTAGGGATTTCCTACTAGGTTGAAAACTCTACATGGGCAACTTGGGCAAAAATTAGGGAAAGAGAGAAAACACTTAACTAGAAAACTTGAGAAGGATAGTTAGGGACATGGGTAACCTCAAATTCAAAAATTGTATGAATGCACCTGTGCTTTTCTTCAATGATTTGAATGAAATGAGAATGATTGCTAATTTATATGAAATGTCTTTGAAAAGTGCAATACAATTTTATCATAATGAATTGCATCAAGCACGCTTTGCATTTTCTTTCATTATATGATCACGGTTCTTAACTTCTTCTCTGAACTCTCTCCTTGAGATTAGCCACTATCGTCGAAGCCTAAAAAATAAAAAAAAAAGCCCAGCTAGGTGTGAAATGCTCTAAAAGGAGACACCTTAGGCAAAAAAGGGGAAGGAAAAAAGAAAACCCAGCTAAGTGCAAAGAGCTCTGAAAGGAGATGCCTTAGGCAAAAGAGGGAAAAATAAAAGAGGCAGACAATAGCAATGGCAAACATCACCAAGTATAAAAATGACATACAATAAGGAACATAAATGCTATAAGTCATTATAATACATGTAACGTAGAACACATACGGGAAAAAAGCCTAAGTACAACACTTAGAGTCCATGACCTCGGGAAAATAATATAACAAAGAAACCATAAGCCAAAAAGCCCTACACCTAGCCCTTAAAACAACTACATTGGCCATGGCTACCATAAGAAGCAAGCATCAATCCTACTCATGCGTCCCCATCATTCAATCTAGGCTCCTCATCATTCATCATGAAGGATGCTAGCCATTCTCTAACATACCAATATAATTACGATAAGTTGCTCGCTCTTGCTCCCACTCGCAATTAGCATAGAGATGTTTCTCCTGCATTACATGAAAATTGCATATCATACACACTTACATAAAAGATGTGCATACATAAATAGGTGCAATAAAGAAGGTGTACTCTTTGATTACTTTAAACTCCAAAAAGTACTACTGCACACTCCTTACAACAACATACTAGTACTGACTATAAGAGACAAGGATCTATGAAGAACAAGGAAATAAATCAAGCACCAATCATCATATTAGCAAAACAAAGGAAAAGTAATTGAAAAAAGCACAAATGTGGGAAGCGTAAGGAGGGATAACATCTGATTGAGGATAGTCAAAATGAGGCAAATCAAAATACACTCGCCCACTAAAAATATTCATCCCAAAGAAAATTGGGGATGATCTGGCTGCCAAATCTCTAAGAATGATATTACTAGAAGCCACACTACTAGTATGAATAGTCACCTCAGTATGGAACATGCCCTCTTCTTCCTCAAAGTAGGATCCTAATCTCTTTCAGTGAGATCCCCATCGCTATAGATAAGTCCCCTTAACCATATCAATTATAGTTCATTACTAACAAATTTTATTACACACTTATACAAAATAAGAATAAAAGCCTACTGGATCAGAAGAAGCAACTCTTGATAATCCACATGATGCCCCAGTCCTTGAATCCAAAGGACAAGCCTCATCTACCTGAGGTGGTAGAGCTGGAGGAGAAAAGCCACTAGCCACAACATCAATCAACTATAGAATCAACACATCAACATAAAGAGAGCCTACACCCTCTAGGAGAGTCTCAGAAGGATATCTTATCATGGCAATAGAAAGCTCATCCGCACTAAGCTTATAACTCTAGAACATGTCACTAGGAGGAGGAAAAGGGACTCTCCTCGCAAATGAACCATCCCACCAATGATGGACTTGCTTACCTAATTACCACACCTTGCTAGCAAGACCAGGTAGTAGCACTCACCTCTTTGTTAACTACTATGCTGTCACTATCTTCGCTGACCAATGTGATCCTGTCACCCACTAACAAAGAAGAATCTGTTTAGAGAGAAAAAATGAATAAAAGAATCTCCATAAAATAGGATGACTAACACAATAGAAATCATCTTCATTTGCATGACACTTAAGAAGGTTATATTCGTATCACTTTTGCTTAAAAGCATCTTCATTTGTGTGAAACCTAAAAAGGTTATAGTTGCATTCTTTTTCACTCAGAAGCATTCTCATTTTCATGACACTTAAGAAGGTTATAGTCATATTTATTTGCGTGACACTTATGAAGGTTATAGTCGCATCTCTTTTCACTCAGTAGCATCTTCATTAGTGTGACACCTTAGAAGGTTATAGTCATATCTTCATTTGCATGACATCTAAGAAGGTTATAGTTGTATCTCTTTTCACTTTGAAGCATCTTCATTTGCATAACACCTAAAAAGGTTGTATTTGCATCTTCATTTTTGTGACACTTAGGAAGGTTATAGTTACATCTCTTTTCGCTTAGAAGCATCTTCATTTGCATGACACCTAAGAAGGTTATAGTCACATCTCTTTTCGCTTAGAAGCATCGTCATTTGTGTAACTCCTAAGAAGGTTATAATCGTATCTTCACATTTCTTAGTAGCATTTTATATCTTCATTTGCATGACACCTAAAAAGGTTATAGTCACATTTCTTTTTGCTTAGAAGCATCTTCATTTGCATGACATCTAAGAAGGTTATAGTCGTATCTCTTTTTGCTTAGAAGCATCTTCATTTGTGTGACACCTAAGAAGGTTATTATCGCGCATCTCTTTTGATTAAAAGCATTTTAATTCGTGTGACAACTAAGAAATTTATATTAGCATCTTCATTTGCATGACACCTAAGAAGGTTACAGTTGCATATTTTTTTGCTTAGAATATCTTCATTTGTATAACATATATAAAGGTTATAGTCACATCCGCATTTTTCTTAGTAGCATTTTCATTTGCATAACACCTAAGAAGGTTATAATTGTTGGGTTTCCTAATACATAATGTAGCTAAAAATAAAAATTTTAACCATAAAACCCATAGCACGAATCTATGTAATTTGACTTAGATTAATTTAAAGGGTTTCTAAACACTCACCAAGATTATCTAATGGCAAGATAGTTGGAAGGAAGAGAGTGTGGTGACACCTTAGCTTGATCTTTTCGTGTCTTCTTATTGAATTAAGATGTCGCTTGAAGATCACACCCTCTATGGTATCCATATAAATAAGATGATCCAAAGCAAAGTAGGTCTACTAAAATCTTTATTGTCTCATAACACATTTTCTCTCTATATGTTTTTCTTATAAGAGAAATGTAGGAAGCAGGAGAAGAAAAGGTGGATTAACCTTGTAAACCCTAGAGAAAGAGATGTTATATATAAATCCTATCTAGGGTTTCTTTTACCAAAATAGTTTTGGTAAGATTAAACTTCCTTTTCTACTTTGATTCTAATTCCAAATTAGAATCATTTCCTATTTATTTAAATAACTCTTACCTTAAAGAAATTAGGAAATAAATAAATAAATAAATAAATACTAATATATATATATATATATATATATATATATAATCTTACATAGAGATAATTATTGAGCTTATTAACCCAAGTTTGCTTTGGGCTTGTTTTAAGGGTGTGACCTTATTTGTTCACACAACATTGACAATGGGCCTAAAATTTCCATTTTAGTCCACAAGTCATAATTGGTCTCTAGCAAGACATTATGACTACCCAAGTTGTGTAAAGGCTAATAATTCGACATATCCTAATACATAGCTTGTACTATAGTCCTTTTGTCACATAATATCCTGATTAAACATAAGACATGGATTATGTCATCCTTATATTGTTCAATCATATTGTTTCTCGATCCTAAGTAGACTGACACTAATAACTCTTTATCATTCTAGCATGGCCATGCATTTATCTTTAGTCTAACTCATTGAGGGGCCTAACAAATATTTTCTCAAAATAACTGAGGGACAAATTCCATCTTAACCACTCATATTCCTCACAAAACTCATTCTATATCCAATCACAACCTATTTTACCATCCGGTTAAAGTATGGTGTATAGATGTGTTAAAATACAGAACTTGTCATATAAGAAACAATAGTGATCTCAAGTCAGAGGACTCAAATAATATTACTGTGATGAGAATTACCTATGACAATAATCCATGTGGTATTCTCATAGTGGGTCGATCCAGAACATCATTTCCCTAAATTTGTACCTATAAGTTTGACTTAATATCTCATATACATGATTAGTAAAACTTAATCATCAGTAAACCTCAGACTAGTCTTTATTCATTATTATTCCCATAACAATAATAGATTAGGGATATTTATATTAGAATTCAAGTATCACCTAAGAGTTTTACTATCAATTCATGTACTTGATAATCTTACTAGAATCAACTAATCAAGGATAACACTAGAATTAGACAGTAATAATAAAGATGCCTCTTTATTGTTAAAATAGAAATATAACAATGTTAAAGTATGACCATTACATAATTGGCCTACGGAATATCACTAACAATAATCGCATCTTCACATTACTTAGTAGCATTTAACATCTTCATTTTGTAACATCTTTATTTGCATGACACCTAATAAGGTTATAATCACAACTTCACATTACTTAGTAGCATTTGGCATCTTACGCGACACCTAAGAAGGTTATAGTCACATCTCTTTTCGTTCAATAGTATCTTCAATCGAGTGACACCTAAGAAGGTTATAGTTGCATATTCTTTTGCATGACACCTAAGAAGGTTAAAGTCACATCTCTTTTCACTTAGAAGCATCTTCTGCATAATACCTAAAAAGGTTATAGTCCCATCTTCATTTGTGTGACACCTAAGAAGGTTATAGTCGTATATGTTTTTGCTTAGAAGCATCTTCATTTGTGTGACACCTAAGAAGGTTATAGTCGTATATGTTTTTGCTTAGAAGCATCTTCATTGTCGTGACACTTTAGAAGGTTATAGTCACATCTCTTTTCATTTAGAAGCATTTTCATTCGCATGACACCTAAGAAGGTTATAGTTGCATCTTCATTTTTATGACATCTAAAAATGTTATAGTCGCATATCTTTTCACTTAGATACATCTTCATTTGTGTAACACCTAAAAAGGTTATAGTTGTATCCATATTTTGCTTAGTAGCATCTTCATTTGCGTAACACATAAGAAGGTTATAATCACATCTTTACATTGCTTAGTAGCATTTAGCATCTTCATTTGTGTAACACCTAAAAAGGTTCTAATCACATATGTATTTTTCTTAGTAGCATCTTCATTTGCATGAAACCTATGAAGGTTATAATCACATCTTCATATTTCTTAGTAGCATTTAGCATCTTCATTTCGGTGACACCAAAGAAGGTTACAATTGCATCTCTTTTCACTCAGGATCACCTTCATTCTCGTGACACCTAAGAAGGTTATAGTCATATCTTCATTTGCATGACACCTAAGAAGTTTATAGTCACATCTGTTTTCACTTAGAAGCATCTTCATTTATGGAACACCTAAAAAGGTTATAGTCACATCTTCATTTACATGACACCTAAGAAGGTTATAGTCATATCTCTTTTCAATTAGAAGCATTTTTATTTGCGTAGCACCTAGAAAGGTTATAGTCGTATCTTTATTTGCATGACACCTAAGAAGGTTATAGTCGTATCTCTTTTTGCTTAGAAGCATCTTCATTTGCATGACACCTAAGATGGTTATAGTCGTATCTCTTTTTTCTTAGAAGCATCTTCATTTGCATAACACATGAGAAGGTTATAATCACATCTTCACATTGCTTAGCAGCATTTTGCATTTCATTTGTGTGACACCTAAGAAGGTCATAGTCACATCTCTTTTTGTTTAGAAGCATCTTTATTTGCATGACACCTAAGAAGGTTATAGTCGCATCTCTTTTTGCTTAGTAGCATCTTCATTTGTGTAACACTTGAGAAGGTTATAATCGTATCTTCACATTGCTTAGTAGCATTTAGCATCTTCATTCACATGACAACTAAAAATGTTATAATCACATCTTTATTTGCATGAAAGCTAAGAAGGTTATAGTCGCATCTCTTTTCACTTAGAAGCATCTTCATTTGCATGACACCTCAAAAGGTTATAGTCGCCTCTTTTTTTGCTTAGAAGCATTTTCATTCACGTTACACCTAAGAAGGTTATAATTGTATCTTCATTTGCATGACACTTAAGAAGGTTATAGTTGCATCTATTTTCGCTTAGAAGCATCTTCATTTGCATAACCCTTAAAAAGGTTATAGTTGCATCCTCATTTTGCTTAGTAGCATCTTCATTTACGTGATACCTAAGAAGGTTATAATCGCATCTTCACACTGCTTAGTAGCATTTTGAATCTTTTTTTATGTGACACCTAAGCAAATTGTAGTCATATTTATTTTTAATTAATAGCATCTTTATTTGCATAGCACTTAAGGAGGTCATAGTGGCATACTCATTCCACACACACTATTCATATGGAAATCACATCTCTACATGAATCATAATGTACCTTGCATGGATTCTAAAATCACTTCCTTACATAAAATCGCATCTTGCATGATGACCAAACAATAATAAGTCTAATCATGGCACAACAACAGTAGTCAAATATCAATAAGACATCTAAAGATGACCCATAGGTAAGTACCTCTCTCCCTACTAAATGATTTTTACATCCTTGCATTTGCTTCTTGTGTATTGACACTAGTGCTAGGTGGCTATAGAACACATATGAAGCAGGGAACTATCATACCTCAAATTTGACTGTCCCCAAAAATGTCCAATGATGAAATGAGTCTTCAAAATGATTAGAGTTTGCTCGTTTGTAACACTTCTGAAGTATGCAACCCTGAAAAACCATAACTGATTCCACCAGTGTGCAAAATTAATCATTGAGCCATTAATTATGCTCCAACTTAATGAAATATGAACTATCAGAATAATAAGAGGCTTATTTCAAGCAATATCCTCTCAGAATGTGCAACTTGTTGAGCTGGTATTCATTTCATCAAGCTGGGACCCAACTTTGTCAAATAATGAAAATTGATTTTCATAAAATAGAGTTTAGAAAAAAGTTTGAAAGGCTTTAAAACCTCTAGAAGTGGTCCCAAAATTGTCCAAAACAACCTGAGGAATAGCGCTCATCCCTTAGAAGTGCGCACATAGCTACGAATAACCTTAGGTGTCATGTGCTAAAATCAATGCCGAATTAGACAAAACGGACTTTAAAAATAAGTTAAAAGGCCCAAAACCCCTAGAAACCAACCTTAGAATAGCCCATAAGAGCCTCAAATTGTGCACACATCAAGTGAAAGTGTGGGTGACCATACACGAGCACACGTGGCTACACGGTTAGTGCGTGATCATGTGCTAAGTGTGCAGTCATGCATACTTTATGCGGTCACATGCTCTATCTTAGGGACAAGCATGTGACCATGCAAATACCCCCCTAAAACTCACATTTTGCACTATAAATAAGGATCTCCACACCTCATTTTGTGGGGGGAGCAAGAGAAAAACACACATGCACTCAAAAATCTATCTGTTCAAATATGCTAGAAACCCACTTCTATATAGTTTTAGCTCTGTCATCATATTTGTCTTAGGTTATTAGATCTCCTTTACACCAAACCTAGCCTCATCTTTGCCAAAGCACACTTCAAAGGTATATAAAATAGCATCATTCTACACATCATTTTGAACATCTTGATGAGGAAAGCTTGATAATCCATTGAAGCTAAAAATTTAAAACTCACACAAGTTAAGTCAAATCGGACAACCACATAATCATTTTAGCACGTTTATTTTATTGCACTATATTTTACTTTATTATTACCAGCATTTGTGAAATTTATTGTGCTTGCATGATAAGATTGGCAATTTGCATGATGTATGAATAATTTATGCTTTATTTTGCTCATCTTCTATCATCATTATGCATCCTTTAGTTTCGAAACATGAAATCACACCACGCATGTCAATAACGTGAAAAGTTCATATTCTAGACTCGAGTCATCATGTTCCCAGTCCAATGATGCCAACATGCATCTCTTATATCATTATCATACATCATCATAGCATAATAATTACTACAAACATGCATGATTATGTACATCTTGCTTACTCTTTCAAATGATTGGTTGTCTATTGCTTATTCTATTATTCATTTGATCAAGCAAGCTACGTGCATAGTTGTGCTAACCTTGTAGGTTTATTATATCTAAGTTAGATTTACATTTTCACAATATTTTTTCTTCTTTTTATATGTATTTTATTAGGAAAGTGAGGTAATAATGATATTTCAGTTTTATTTCCTCCCATTATTTGATGTATTGTGTGAATGCTATATAAACTATAATTACTGAAATTAGGGTGTTACGGTAGCTATACATTGAATATCATAAAATGAGAAGTAGATGCGATCCCCCCGAACCCAAAAATTTCTCCTGGGGGAAATACTCATTGATTGACCTAATGCTGCCCCTTTCTTTTCCCAATTTTCTAAAAATCAAGTGGCAACTCCATAAAATCAAAAAGCGTCTTGTTCCTCCCGAAACCAATCATTTGTCCCTATTCGGTAAGGTTGCCATGTCCCTCAGAAATACAAAATCCTGGATTCTCCCTTTTACTTATCCTGAGTTGAGGGAGGAAAAGGAAAGACTTGTTGCTCATAGCGATGATGGCGGCAGTAGGAGGTGGACAGTGATAGAGTGATTTCTGAACTCAAAGAGCTTTTTTTTTTCTTCTTCTTTTTCTAATTGGGCATGAACTGTTTGATAATTTACAACAAAGAGTTTTTTTTTTCTTTTTCTAACTAGGCATGAACTGGTGCATATATTAGAAGCTGTCAATAAATAATCTTTTCTTAATTAGTGATTTTAAATTTTTAGGTTTTTCTAATTGGAATTTTTGTACTATTTCATATCAGTCGCTCAGTTGATAAGAAATTGAACGCTTGTGATTTTGTTGTTGTTGTTGTCTACTTATCTTATGTTGTAATAGCATACTTTGTTGATACACATCTCCATAAATGTATAGGAGTTGGAATACTAAGCGGACATGTGTAGACCAGGGTGCAGGAGAACGTAATAATCTTGTGCTCTATGAGCAAACACGTTCATACTAGGGCACATGAGAATGCAAAAATCTTGTGCTTTATTCATAACGTTCATTTTTTTTTCTTTGGATCTTGTTCATGGATGTATCTAGGCTAGGAATGCTACCAAATTATTTCTTGTGAAAAGTCGAATGAAAATTTTAGCAGAACCTTCATCATGACATCTTTCCTTTTCGTTTGTTATCCTCCTATTTTTTTTAATCTGGAACTAATAGTGTGTTTGGGCTCATAGGAAATGAATTAATACAAAAAAATAAAAAAAGAGACCATTAATTGTTCAAGTTAACGTTAGTTAACAAAAATTAGCGGTTAAGTTAATAAATGTGCGTTTGGACTACATATTGTAACGTCAAGAGGCTGTTTGGACCAAAATGAATTTTAAGGGCTCAGTTGAACCATGACTTAAACAGTAAAGGTCTAGATGCACCTTTTCACTAATATATATATATATATATATATATATATATATATATGAAATAAATTTTTAAAAAATTTAAAATTCATAGAATTTCTTAATAATTTTTTTTTAAAAAATTATTGTGTAGGTTTAAAAGTTCTAAAAACTTTTTAAATATTTTACAATTAGATGATATCTATTTTTTGCAAAAACAAAAAAATTATCAATTTTTATTGGTTAGTCGGAAAATTTTTCATTTGTCAACTATAAAAAAATATAAAATTTTCTTTAATTTGTAAAACTTAATTTTAAAAATACTTTCAAGAAAGGTCGAATATGGTCTAATTTTATAATAAAAAATTCACATTAGAAAAAAATATAAAAGTTTAATTTACATTTTAGTCCAAAGTTAAGGATTTAATAGGACCCTTAAGCCTTTGTTATAATAATAATTATTTTTAATTTTTGATTTAATAATTTATTCAAAATTAAAATTTATATAATAAATATAATTTGTTAAATAATGAAATCTAAAATTATTAATCTTGAATTCAATTTAGCGTATTGATCCATATTTCAATATTGTATATGATATTAATACGATCTACAAAATTATTCAAACATGAGATTTTATCTTGATACCCTACTCCATTCCATATAGGCATATCTTACTATACAAATTTGAAATTTAAAAACTTTTACATGGTTATATATTTTGGAGTTCAAATGCATACTCTCACCTTTAAACTTTCATACTTTAGAGTAGGTGAAATCCATTTTCAAATCTCCCCTAAAACTTTTCTTTTTTAATAGAGAGATCAAATAAAATACATATCAGTGGACTACCAAAAAGGGGTAATTCTCCCTTTTTAAATTGACGATGATAAGAATAGAACCTTACATCTTAAGAAACCTTTGAAGATAAGTTATCACTTGACTGCTCATTCGCTAATTATCTTCCCTAAAACTTTAATTGTATTGTATCAAACCTTTCTATTTTTAACTTTGCAAATGTTAAAAAGTAAAAAGCTCAAACCAATTTCAGGTCCCTAAACTTTTAAGTTTTTATTTTATTGGTCCTTACTGATTTTTATTTTTAATTAAACCCTAAAACTATTATTTTCTCATTTTTTATCCTTATGTGAACATTTGTTAATTGAGTTAAGGGAAACCCTAGCTGTCATGGTGCAAAGGAATCCCTAATTGTTTCCTTCATCCCCACTCACCAGCGATGGTGTTTAGTTGTCCTAGTTACCTGTCATGGATTATATTAGTCACGCTAACATGTTTAAGCTAGTCGCTGCCAAATAGTCATATGCAGTAGTGGTCATCTGCTCTCCTTCTTCAGTGGAGTCTCCACCTTCAAATAAAGGATGATATATAGCCATTAATGTTGATGAACAATTATACTAGCAATGTCTTTTGCTCTGTAAGAATGCTCTTATTGCTCATTTGATTTTATCAAAGGGTGAATAGCCATAGAAGCTCTATGATTTGAAATAGAAGCTCACTACCATCTGGGGACTTTCTGCAGCCCAGAAACTTATTTGTCTTAGTTGTGGTTGTTACCACATTATTTTAAATTCCAGTGCTGACAAGAATGCAATATAGAGTAGAGGATCTTTAACGTTAAAACCTAGATTTCTTCATTTGTAGCATTGGACTATTGATTTCAATCCTACGGATCAAAAGTCCACCAATGCTCAAATTTGGGTAAGATTTTATGGTTTGCTATCAGAATGCTAGTAGCCTAAAATTCTGACTTCAATTGCTAAGGGAATAGGATTTCCTTTGAGAATTAATAAGGCAACAATTAATGGTGACTATGGACATTATGTTTGGTTTTTAATGGATGGGGATTTCACTAAAACTTTTCTTAAAAATTTGCTTATGAAAAAAGTTAGGAAGAGTTTCTTGATTGACGTGGTGAATGAGAATTTGCCACTTTTTTGTGTTATCTGCTCTAACATAGGACATGCCCCTCATAATTGTAGAAAGAGGGCTAAAGATCAAACTCGTTCATCTATTGATGAACCAAAAAAAAATATGGCAATAAAAAATAAAACCTATTATTCTAGTAAGCAATTCTTTTGATAACCTATGATCTTTAATTGATTATGCTCATCTAGCAGATTCAGGGAAGGTAAGAACTTTTATGATGGTTATTCCAATAGTTCATGCTTGTACTAAAGTTGTAGACAAGCTATACCAAGTTTAAGATGCTGATGTTATAGCTACATATAATGCTATTTAGCAGATGTGGATGTAGTTATCCATGTTGCTAAGACTAATGGAATCATTATGCAAAACGGTCATCAAGAGGATGAGTCTCTAGAGCAGCATAATCTAGAGGTTTCAAACACTCTATAGAGGATGACCAATGTTGCAGCCACTCCTAGAGATGCCGATGGTATAATGGAAACTGCTGCTGTTGTATGTCAATATACATCTGAACATGGGTCCAAGAAATAACTTCTGGTTTCAGATGACAACGATAAAACTCACGATGATGACAAAGCTATGTCTTGGGCATACCAAGTGGAGCTTAAAGATGGTAAGTGGAATACTGTTATTAATCATAAAAAGAAAGTTTTAAAGAAAACTCAAGGCCCTCAACATACAACTCTCCCTAAAATAGCATCCAAGAAGTCGCATAGACTCAATTTATGAAGAATTATAGGTTTTGTTATTGCTTTCTTGAGGTTTTGTCCTTTTTAATTCTTGTATGTTTTGGAGTTTTTGCTATTTTGCTCTTTTGTATGAGCTTCTATTTTTATTTTAATATTATTTGCTTCGGATTTCAGAATCTTTATTATTTTTTACCTCAAAATTTTACTTTAAAAAATATGTTAAATTAAAACTGATTTTCATTAAATTATTTTCATGACATATTAACTTATACTAATATAAAATCATTTTTAGATCTTTGAACTTTTTGAATTTCATCTTAAAAATCCTTAATGAATTATGGTATTTAATTGAATCCTCCTATCTTTATTTTTCCAATTTATATATCTTTTAGTAGACATTGTGAATTGTGTGTTATTAAATGAATTCCATTTCAACTTTAACTGTGTTTCATAAATGGGTTTAATCTTAATTATACTCAACTCATCATATGCCAGTTCGTGACCTGATTCATTTATCACCTTTTTTCATATATAGTTTTTTTAAAAAAAAGTTATACCATATATGATCAATGGATTTTAATTAGATTGTAAAATTTAAATTTGTTATTTAATAATTAATATTGTAGAATGTTAAATTTAATTCATATGATGTTATTTAAATTTTATGTTAGTATATCAATATTAAATACATAAAATAATTTTTTATTAATTAAAAATGTATTGATAGATGAATGTTTTGATAAAAATGTGAACTGAGCAATATTAAAATTTTATTACTAAAAAAACTAAAGTTATGTTATTTAAATGTAAAATTAAATTAAGAAAATGGGTCGAACTTGAGTTGAATTCGAATTTTAGCAAATCAATCTTAAGCCAAGTTCAAATTGATAAATAAAAAATAAACTACACAACATAAGTTTTACTAATCATTATAAGTTTTGGAATTCAATTAAAGACAAAATTCAAGAAAGACTCATTGAAAAAAACCAAAAAGTTCAAGAACTTCAAAATTGTTTGAGCCAAAGTTAAAATGGCAGATTTTTTTTTTTTATCAATTTAATTCAACTAAATACTAATTTAAAAAGCAATATATAATTTTTACTAAAACTAGTTCAACCAATTAAAATTAATATTTTTATTTTAATTAAATGTATTTAAAGAAATATGTATACATATATATGTGCATGTATTTATTTCCAATTTATAAGAAATTGTAGTTTATTTTTATATGAAAAAATATTTTTTAATGATAATTAAATGTTGTGAAAAAATATAGTTTTGTTTAAAATATTAATTAAAACATAAAAAGTTCAAAATTCAAAAATTTTAAAATAACATTAATTTTTGTTTGCATTTTTGGTGTTTGGTGTGCCTTAAAAAGAATTAGTTAATGGTGAGCCGAGGTTGATTTTTTTTCAATTATTTTTATACTAATTGGTACTTTTTTATTGTAAATATAGTACAATGTAATTGTTAATGTTGAAAAATTTTATCATATATTGTAGGCAATTACTTATTTTCTTTGGACTCCCTGTAATAGAGATTAACTAGGCAAATGTCTGCTAGTTGTTTGGGTGAGTTTAAGTTGTTTCAATGAATTGAATTTCTTCATTTTTATTGTCGTTGTTGAAATAAAAATATATTTGTAAAATGAACATTAACATTATTTCCCTATCTTGATCAAACATTTAAGAAACTTTTGGTTCCTGACTTCTTTATAGATTTTACATTATTGATCACTTCATTATCATAAGTGCATGCTTCAGGACCAAGCACAACAATTTTGACAACAATTGCCAAGAAATAAGCACATTAATTTAAAGAGAATATACTAAAGGGGTAACAATATAAGTAGGAAAGATATCATATTAAAATACATAAGATAGCATATCATTGACATCTAGGATACAAATTCCCAAATCGTTCATTACAAATGTGTTGAGCATATATGACATAGATGTGACAAAATTCAATTTCCTCTTGTGAATTATAATCAAATGTGTTTGAGATGTAAATCACACATACTTTATAAAAAAAAATTTGAAATTATAGCTAAGAATGAATAAAAATTAAATTCAATGCAAGTTCGCAATATATATTCTAA
The DNA here is from genome assembly GCA_947683625.1 of Mallotus nudiflorus. Lineage (NCBI taxonomy): Eukaryota > Viridiplantae > Streptophyta > Magnoliopsida > Malpighiales > Euphorbiaceae > Mallotus > Mallotus nudiflorus. The sequence continues at coordinate 56,868 of CANTUR010000693.1, forward strand.
GGATAATTTTCCCACTTCATGGTCTACGGCAGGTTATGATTTTAACTCTGCAAAGTAATCTTCAGGTCTACTCTAAATCATACTCTACCTACTTTCAAGCCCTAAGCTAAAGTCAATATCTATAAAAGCCTTAAATATATAAAATGTTGAGTTGAAGTAGATTAAAAATTAATAATAAAAAATAATTATTAGCATGTGAAAATGTTGGTGAGTTAGAATTTACAAATTCCAAACTCACTTTTTAAATGCAAAAGAGAAAAATATTTTACAACCCAAATATATAAAACTAAGAAGAATAAAAGTTTCTTCTTTCCTTATTAATGTTTTATTCATTCTTTTTTCCACGCATTTAACAAACTACAACGTATAGTATTTATAATGTTTTTCTTACTAAAAATTCAATGGTTATAATTAATTATAAATATAAACTATTATTTGTTTTATAGTAAATGTTATTTAAAGAAAAACTAAAAAACTATATTTCAAGTTTGTTATTCAATTATAAGTAATGATTTCAACACCCTCCCTCATTACTAATATTCTTAATCCCTTTTCTTGAAGTCATGTCGAGTTCGTTACGAAAATTTTCTAATTTTTCACTATTAAGTCCATTAGTGAAAATATCTACCAATTGTTCTTCTATCTTCACTTGGATTACCTTGATGTAATATCCCGTGTTTTTAAAATATTTTTACACTGTACCGGGATATGCAGTGTTAATAATTTATGTATATTATATGATATTTTTACGAATTAATATGTATTTAAAACCTATTTTAATTACTGTGTATTATTTTCAGTGTTTTACGTAAAATTTTCTCGGGACTTGCATTTTCGGGGAAATTTTCACGTAAACAATGTATTATTAATTATTTTAAATATATTTTCAGACTTGCATGAACTCATGCGTATTTTTAAATTATTAAATAAAGCCTGTGTGTGTATAATTATTTAATTAGGGTTTAGTATTACCCTAATATTTTATTAATTATTAATTTATTTTATTGTTATTTAATTAATTTTATTTAGTATAAATTATTAAAATATTAGATTTTATGTGTGTGGTGTATATTTGATGTGTGTAATTTAATATTATTTTATTATATAGTGTAAAGTATATATATATACATATATACACTAAAATTTGTCAAATTACAAAAGTTTAACCTATTTACAAAACTGCCCCTCCCTTCTCTTCTTCTTCTCCGGACGTGACCCCCACCTCCACCGTCTGTAACTTCCGTTCGCCGCCATTCAGAGTGCCTCTCGGTGAGCCACCTTCGTCCCCAGTCGTTCCCCGCCGCCAGCAACTCCCTTTCCCGTCGAGTTTGGCCGGAAATAGCTTGAGAAGCCGAAAATCGAGCTACCGCCGATCACGTCGATTCCGGCCACTGTTTTCGACACCGCCGGTCTCTTTCTTCTCCTTGAGGTCCGATGAGTGTGATTCTAGCTTTGGTTTGAGTTAAAATGGTCTAGAATTGCTTAGGTTTCGATTTTTCAATTTCGGTCACATTAGGGTTTTTGATTTTTTTGAGCTTCGAAATTGGATGATTCATGGAAACTTCCTTCACAAATGTTGTTCCTAGTAGCTCAATATACATGTATGAATTTTTGTAGAATTTTTGGAGATTTTTTGGATTTTTGGGTATTTTTGAATATTTTAATATTATTTTCTAATTTTCGGAAATTAATTATTTAAATTATGAAATTGCAGTTTATGGTTGAATTAGGTGATGAAATGAATTATAGGAATTTATTTGGAATTTTAATGAATTTCTAAGTATTTATTTTGAATTATTGAAGTTTATGTGATTTTGAGAAATTAGGTTAATTGTGTTTTTATTTGAATTTAATTATTTAATTGAGTTTAATTATTGATATTATTGATAAATATGTTGAGAAAATTAATTTTGGATAATTTTATAATTTTTGGTGAATTTTTGAAGTAATTTAAGTATATTTATATATATAGGGGTATTTTGGTAATTTTACCCTAAATTGTCTAAAAATGTAATTTAATTGGTTTTAATAGTTATTTAAGGTATAAAAATGATTTCTACAAATTATTTGGTACTTTTAACTAATTAAAACTATTTTTCGTGAATTATTTTCAATTATATATATAATATACGATTTTTCTAATAAAATGAGTTTTTATCGATTTTTACTGTGTTTTAAGGTTAATTATGTAATTTCTACGTATAAAATGTAGTCCTGTGATTTAAGGATATTTTTGGTATACCTGGAACATGTTATGTGTTTGTGGACCCCGGTCGGTAGATTGTAGTCTGGAGTCCGACCGAGGGGTTGTGGATTGTGTTGAGCTCATTTTTCGAAGTGTATTTCTTTGCAGGGTCGGCTCTACTCTTTTGAGTAGAGAGATGTCCGTTTTACAGGGGAGGTTCTGCCGAATTTTCGGTAGAATTCTCGTAAAACGTGATATCCAATCGAACCCTAATTCTGTTTCCGTACTTAAATACTCTAGATTGAATTCTAGGATTTCTGTTAGGGTTTATTCTGATGTCTATTATTTATTGCTTGTTTAGTTGCGCCGAGACCGAGGGCTAGTGGACTAGGCCCGTCGGACCTGTCTCGTGGAGCGCATTAGGTGAGTTACTATACTATATATATATGCTTTAGGATGCATGATTTAGAAATATATGTTTTATTTTGATTAAAATGCATAAATAATGTGATTTGTATTTAAGTATATTTTTGGTTATTTTTGGTATATAATAAATTATATACATGTTTTATTAATAAAATACATTTAAAATGTTTTTAAATATATTTTTAGTTTAATTTATGATTTGATTGGATTTATTTGACATATATATACTCGAAATATACCTGGTTTACGTTTGGTATATTTCCAGTATATATATGGTTTATATTGTTATTTTATTTAAATTCATGCATCATTTATTTGTGAATGAATGTTTTATATTTAATGATGAAGGATATCGATAGAACGTGCTACCTAGTGGGCAGCACTAAGACCGAGTACGTACCGATACGCCTATAGCTTTAGGCTATATTACTAACTATTTGGGGATATTGGTTTGATATGATTATCGATGTGTGAGATGTGGTTTGGAGGTGTGATTGTTGTAGCTCGGTTGACCAAGTGTCTAGGGGCCAATCACACTGGCAATCAAACTGCTGGAGCTCGGTTGACTTAGTGTCTTGGGGCCAGTCTACTGTCTAAATGGATTAAGTGGATATATTTGGTCTAAGTGAGCCTGTATGGCTAGAGTGTTGTTTAACACTATTTTCTGAGGTTGCGATATTCTAGGGTTCTATGTGATCCTTCATAAACTGGGATTTTTCAGTAAAATATATAAAAATGATTTTTCTGCATCTGTATGAATTTGCCTGTATATATACATATTATATATATACTGTTGATTGTATGCATTATCACTTAGTGTGTATGTATATATATTATAGTAATTCACTCAGTGAGGTCTGACTCCCCTCCGTTAACTATTTTTCAAGAGAGTCAACATCTTCAGACCTCAGTAGCAGGTCGATACGCCGAATTTCTTCCGCCCCGGCTTCTTTGTGTAAATTATATACTTGAGTCTTATTTATTTTATCTAGACATTGCAGTAGTTGTGAATTAAAGTATTGGATTTCATGTATTTTATTTAAAGAGATTATGTATCTATGAGATGAGATTTTGATTTAAATCCAGTGATGAAAATGATATTATGATATTATGATTTTTATTTCCGCTACATATTATATTGTTATTGTTATTATTGCATGTTTATTTTATTATTTTTAGGCTTGCTACGGGTTCCGGATTCGAAAGAATTCCCATTCCCTAGCGCCGGTCATGGCCCCTGTTTTGGATCGTGACAAAGTTGGTATCATAGCGGAGTTCTGTGTCAGGGCTTAGTTATATGAGTTGTGGCCTTAGTTTTAAAGTTGTGTTTTCTGTTGGACTACTGCAATGTATTAGGTTCGAGTATGTCTTGATAAGTATTCCTTGCTGTAGTTTTCAGTATTATTCCTCCATTGTCTGTTTTGTCTGAATCTTTTCGTTTGTCTTTTCAGAATGAGGAGGCGAGCGCGTGTCGCTCCAACGATCGTTGAGGCCGAGGATGATGAGTCTTTTCAGGATGAGGTTTTACCTCCTGAGCAGCCAGTTACACGTAGAGGTCATGGCAGAGGTAGACCTCGAGGAGCGGCATGTCGCCGTAGGCAGAGAGAGTTACAGGACGAGGAGCCTGTTGAGCCTGAGTTTGATGTTCCTGTTCCTCCAGTTGTTTAGCCTATTCAGCCTGCCTATCAGCAGGGTATGTCTGACCCTGAGGCAACTTTGTTCTATGCCCGAGTTGGCAGGATTGCGTTTGATGGTACTTCTGATCCATTAGACTTTCTGCATGCGATTGAGACTAGGACTCGGACTGCTCATACCGAGTACCAGCAGATCATGATTGTAGAGTTGTCTGTCGAGGGACCAGCCTTAGATTGGTTCATTCAGATGATCCAGCCCTATATGATGACGATAACGTGGGCTTAGTTTGGAGAGCGATTCATGAGGAGATTCTGTCCAGAGCCTCTTCGTTTGAGTTATCATCTCCGTTTGACCAGTATTTCTCGTGGAGATCGATCTGTAGAGGAGTATACCCGAGAGTTTCTTCGTTTGGGTAGATATGTTGAGGATCTGATGCGAGATCAGTATTTCGCAGTCACTACCTACGTTACTGGTTTGGGTTCAGCTTTTGCTGGTATGCCTACAGCAGGTCTTACTCTAGAGTCCGTGATTGAGCTAGCTAAGGAGATTGAGCTGAGACTAGTTAGGCAGGGAGCGATGCCTGATTATTACCAGCTGGGAGTTTAGTTAAGTGGATTGCAGGCTACTCCGTATTTGAGTTTTCATGTTGGTTCAAGTAGTCAACAGCGAGGTTCGACTCAGCAGAGTTAGAGACAGCAGCAGCGAGTGCATCAGAGCAGTAGACATGGCTGTGGAGGTCAGCGTAGATCGTTCAGATTTGGGTCAGATGCTTCGAGCAGCAGCAGTGGTCGTAGTTCTGGATCAGCGGCCAGTGTTTGTTAGACTTGTGGTAGAGTCCATCAGGGATCGTGTTATCTGACGCCACTGACATGTTTCAGATGCGAGCAGACAGGACATTTTGCCAGATCGTGTCCTTATTCCGGGTATCAGCAGTAGCAGATTCCGTGATTCCCACAACAGTCGATTGCTAGTGCAGCACCCGTGCCATTTCAGTTACCACCAGCCCAACATCAGAGTTCCACTCAGTTTGTTCCACAGCAGAGTCGTGGTAGAGGTACTAGAGGAGGTGCTAGAGGTGTTGGCCAGGCTTCTACCAGTCAGCAGGGAGGTCGAGGTCAGGCCAGAGTTTTCCATCTTACTCAGCAGGATGCTCAGGCATCTAATGCAGTCGTGGCAGGTATTGTTTCTGTTTGTTACCTGGATGCATGGGTTTTGTTTGATCCGGGTGCCACGCATTCGTTTGTTTCTCCTATTTTTGCTTCTAAATCTTGTTGGCAAGCTTCAAGGATGGCTTTTCCTTTGTCTGTTGCCACTCCTCTGAGCGATTCTTTGGACGCCGATATTGTTCTTTCTGGTTGTCCAGTTCTCGTGGGAGATAGAGAATTACCCGCTGATTTGATTTTGTTGGATGTGATGGAGTTCGATGTTATTTTGGGAATGGATTGGTTATCTCAGCACTTTATCGTGGTAGATTACAGGAATAAAGAGGTGACTTTCAGAATTCCTGGTGAAGTAGAGTTTAAGTTTGTTGGTGATAGGAGTTCAGCACCTCATAATCTTATTTCGGCTATTACGGCTAGGAAGTTGTTGAAGAAAGGTTGTCAGGGGTTTTTGGCATTGGTCAGGGATACGTCAGTGGAGAAGTTGTCACTCATAGATGTTCCGGTTGCTTGTGAGTTTCCTGATGTTTTTCCCGAGGAGTTACCAGGTTTACCACCTCATAGAGAGATTGAGTTCTGTATAGATATGGTCCTAGGTACTACTCCTATATCTATGCCACCCTATCGTATGGCTCCTGTAGAGTTGAGAGAGTTGAAGGAGTAGTTGCAAGAGTTGTTGGATAAAGGTTTTATCAGACCTAGTGTTTCTCCTTGGGGTGCACCAGTCCTGTTTGTGAAGAAGAAGGATGGTACCCTGAGACTGTGCATTGACTACAGAGAGTTGAATAAGGTGACAGTGAAGAATAAGTATCCTCTCCCGAGGATAGATGATTTGTTTGATCAGCTACAGGGTGCACAGTTCTTTTCTAAGGTTGACTTGAGGTCGGGTTATCATCAGCTGCGGATCAGTGAATCTGATATTCCTAAGACAGCATTCCGTACTAGATATGGCCATTATGAGTTTCTGGTGATGTCTTTTGGTTTGACTAATGCACCAGCAGCTTTTATGGACCTGATGAACAGAGTATTCAGACCGTATGTGGATCAGTTTGTGGTAGTCTTCATTGATGATATACTAGTATATTCGAGGAGTATGGAAGAGCATGTATATCATTTGAGGATTGTACTACAGACACTGAGAGATCATCATCTTTATGCTAAATTCTCGAAGTGTGATTTCTGGATGGAGAGTGTTTCTTTTCTTGGACACGTAATGTGTAAAGAAGGTATTCAGGTTGATCCACAGAAGATTGAGGCAGTATCTGAGTGGCCTAGACCTACTTCTGTCACTGAGATTCGAAGTTTTCTGGGTTTAGCCGGGTATTATAGGCGGTTTGTGCAGGATTTTTCCAGAATTGCAGCTCTTATGACTCGCTTGACTCAGAAGAATGTTAGATTCGGGTGGTCAGAAGCTTGTGAGAATAGTTTTCAGTTATTGAAGGAGAAGTTGACCACAGCGCCAGTATTAGCTTTGCCTAATAGTGTGGATAAGTTCACAGTTTACTGTGATGCCTCTAGAATTGGTCTTGGTTGTGTGTTGATGTAGAATGGAAGGGTGATAGCCTATGCTTCGAGGCAGTTGAAGAAGCATGAGCAGAACTATCCTACACATGATCTTGAGATGGCTGCAGTGATCTTTGCTTTGAAGATTTGGAGACATTATTTGTACGGGGTGACTTATGAGATATTTACTGATCACAAGAGCCTTAAGTACATTTTCCAGCAGCGAGATTTGAATTTGAGGTAGAGAAGATGGTTGGAACTGTTGAAGGATTATGATTGCAAGATTCTTTACCATCCGGGTAAAGCTAATGTGGTAGCAGATGCCTTGAGTAGGAAGTCCTCAGGTAGTCTTGCTCACATCGGTGTTGAGAGGAGACCATTGATCCAGGAATTGCATCTGTTGGTGGATCAAGGTCTGATGATGAAGATTAGTAGATCAGGTGGACTGTTAGCTCAGTTTAAAGTGCGATCTGTACTAAGGGATAAGATTAAAGCAGCTCAGAGCCGAGATCCTATTCTGGAAGAGCTTGCAGAGAATGTCAGAGCAGGGAAGTTCACTGATTTCACACTTGATGATGATGGTGTGTTGTGGATCAGTGGTAGATTGTGTGTTCCTGATGTGGATGACTTGAAAGAGGAGATTTTAGAGGAAGCACATTCTACAGCCTACAGCGTTCATCCAGGTGTTACTAAGATGTACCACAGTATCAGAGATCTATACTGGTGGGATGGATTGAAGAAGGATGTCGCTGATTATGTTGCTAAGTGCTTGACGTGTCAACAAGTGAAAGTCGAACATCAGAAGCCTTCTGGGAAGCTTCAGCCTCTTCCTATTCCCGAGTGGAAGTGGGAAAGGATAGCTATGGATTTTGTGGTCGGTTTACCTCATTCGAAGGATGGATACAACTCCATCTGGGTGATCGTAGACAGATTGACGAAGTCTGCACATTTCTTGCCTGTGAAAGCCACATATTCAGTCGCTAGATTGGCGAAGTTGTATGTGAAGCATATTGTGTGCCTTCATGGAGTACCTGTGTCCATTGTGTCAGATAGAGGTTCGGTGTTTACTTCTCATTTTTGGCAGAAGTTATAGGAAGCGATGGGCACTAGGTTGGATTTCAGCACTGCTTTTCATCCTCAAACAGATGGTCAGTCTGAGAGGACGATCCAGACACTGGAAGATATGTTGAGGATGTGTGTCTTGGATTTGGGAGGTAGTTGGGATGATCATTTGTCACTCGTTGAGTTTGCATATAATAACAGCTACCATAGCAGTATTGGTATGGCACCGTATGAGGCATTGTATGGAAGGAAGTGTAGATCCCCGTTGTGTTGGGATGAGATTGGTGAGAGAGCTTTGACTGGACCAGAGATGGTTCAGGATGCTGCAGAGAAAGTCGCCATGATCAAGCGTAGATTAAAGACCGCAGTTAGCAGATAGAAGAGTTATGCGGATCCTAGGCGCAGAGATGTGGAGTTCCAGGTTGGAGATTTCATTTTTCTGAAAGTATCTCCGATGAAGGGGGTGATGAGATTTGGCAAGAAGGGTAAGTTAGCACCGAGATACATTGGACCGTTTGAGATTCTGGAGAGAGTTGGTATTGTTGCATATCAGTTGGATTTGCCTCCGAGTATGTCACAGGTGCATCCAGTATTTCATATCTCGATGTTGAGGAAGTATATCTCAGACCCTTCGCACGTGTTGCAGCCCGACAGTGTAGAAGTGAGTGAAGATTTGACGTTTGTGGAAGAACCTGTGGTGATTATTGATTATCAAGTTCGACAGTTGAGATCGAAGCAGATTCCGATGGTCAAGGTTCTGTGGCGTAGCGACAGAGTTGAAGAGCATACGTGGGAGACTGAAGCTGAGATGCGAGCTTCTTACCCGTATCTCTTTCCTTCCTAATCCTGTAATCTTATCTTTTGGAATTCGGGGACGAATTCTTGTAAGGGGGGAAGACTGTAATATCCCGTGTTTTTAAAATATTTTTACACTGTACCGGGATATGCAGTGTTAATAATTTCTGTATATTATATGATATTTTTACGAGTTAATATGTATTTAAAACCTATTTTAATTACTGCGTATTATTTTCAGTGTTTTACGTAAAATTTTCCCGGGACTTGCATTTTCGGGGAAATTTTCACGTAAACAATGTATTATTAATTATTTTAAATATATTTTTGGACTTGCATGAACTCATGCGTATTTTTAAATTATTAAATAAAGCCTGTGTGTGTATAATTATTTAATTAGGGTTTAGTATTACCCTAATATTTTATTAATTAATTATTTATTTTATTGTTATTTAATTAATTTTATTTAGTATAAATTATTAAAATATTAGATTTTATGTGTGTGGTGTATATTTGATGTGTGTAATTTAATATTATTTTATTATATAGTGTAAAGTATATATATATACATATATACACTAAAAATTGTCAAATTACAAAAGTTTAACCTATTTACAAAACTGCCCCTCCCTTCTCTTCTTCTTCTCCGGACGCGACCCCCACCTCCACCATCTGTAACTTCCGTTTGCCGCCTTTCAGAGTGCCTCTCGATGAGCCACCTTCGTCCCCAGCCGTTCCCCGCCGCCAGCAACTCCCTTTCCCGTCGAGTTTGGCCGGAAATAGCTTGAGAAGCCGAAAATCGAGCTACCGCCGATCACGTCGATTCCGGCCACTGTTTTCGACACCGCCGGTCTCTTTCTTCTCCTTGAGGTCCGATGAGTGTGATTCTAGCTTTGGTTTGAGTTAAAATGGTCTAGAATTGCTTAGGTTTCGATTTTTCAATTTCGGTCACATTAGGGTTTTTGATTTTTTTGAGCTTCGAATTGGATGATTCATGGAAACTTCCTTCACAAATGTCGTTCCTAGTAGCTCAATCTACATGTATGAATTTTTGTAGAATTTTTGGAGATTTTTTGGGTTTTTGGGTATTTTTGAATATTTTAATATTATTTTCTAATTTTCGGAAATTAATTATTTAAATTATGAAATTGGAGTTTATGGTTGAATTAGGTGATTAAATGAATTATAGGAATTTATTTGGAATTTTTATGAATTTCTAAGTATTTATTTTGAATTATTGAAATTTATGTGATTTTGAGAAATTAGGTTAATTGTGTTTTTATTTGAATTTAATTGGTTAATTGAGTTTAATTATTGATATTATTGATAAATATGTTGAGAAAATTAATTTTGGATAATTGTATAATTTTTGGTGAATTTTTGAAGTAATTTAAGTATATTTATATATATAGGGGTATTTTGGTAATTTTACCCTAAATTGTCTAAAAATGTAATTTAATTGGTTTTAATAGTTATTTAAGGTATAAAAATGATTTCTACAAATTATTTGGTACTTTTAACTAATTAAAACTATTTTTCGTGAATTATTTTCAATTATATATATAATATACGATTTTTCTAATAAAATGAGTTTTTATCGATTTTTACTGTGTTTTAAGGTTAATTATGTAATTTCTACGTATAAAATGTAGTCCTGTGATTTAAGGATATTTTTGGTATACCTGGAATATGTTCTGTGTTTGTGGACCTCGGTCGGTAGATTGTAGTCTGGAGTCCGATCGAGGGGTTGTGGATTGTGTTGAGCTCGTTTTTCGAAGTGTATTTCTTTGCAGGGTCGGCTCTACTCTTTTGAGTAGAGAGATGTCCATTTTACAGGGGAGGTTCTGCCGAATTTTTGGTAGAATTCTCGTAAAACGTGATATCCAGTCGAACCCTAATTCTGTTTCCGTACTTAAATACTCTAGATTGAATTCTAGGATTTCTGTTAGGGTTTATTCTGATGTCTATTATTTATTGCTTGTTTAGTTACGCTGAGACCGAGGGCTAGTGGACTAGGCCCGTCGGACCTGTCTCGTGGAGCGCATTAGGTGAGTTACTATACTATATATATATGCTTTAGGATGCATGATTTAGAAATATATGTTTTATTTTGATTAAAATGCATAAATAATGTGATTTGTATTTAAGTATATTTTTGGTTATTTTTGGTATATAATAAATTATATACATGTTTTATTAATAAAATATATTTAAAATGTTTTTAAATATATTTTTAGTTTAATTTATGATTTGATTGGATTTATTTGACATATATATACTCGAAATATACCTGGTTTACGTTTGGTATATTTTCGGTATATATATGGTTTATATTGTTATTTTATTTAAATTCATGCATCATTTATTTGTGAATGAATGTTTTATATTTAATGATGAAGGATATCGATAGAACGTGCTACCTAGTGGGCAGCACTAGGACCGAGTACGTACCGGTACGCCTATAGCTTTAGGCTATATTACTAACTATTTGGGGATATTGGTTTGATATGATTATCGATGTGTGAGATGTGGTTTGGAGGTGTGATTGCTGGAGCTCGGTTGACCAAGTGTCTCGGGGCCAATCACACTGGTAGTCAGACTGCTGGAGCTCGGTTGACTTAGTGTCTCGGGGCCAGTCTACTGTCTAAATGGATTAAGTGGATATATTTGGACTAAGTGAGCCTGTATGGCTAGAGTGTTGTTTAACACTATTTTCTGAGGTTGCGATATTCTAGGGTTCTATGTGATCCTTCATAAACTGGGATTTTTCAGTAAAATATATAAAAATGATTTTTCTGCATCTGTATGAATTTGCCTGTATATATACATATTATATATATACTGTTGATTGTATGCATTATCACTTAGTGTGTATGTATATATATTATAGTAATTCACTCAGTGAGGTCTGACTCCCCTCCGTTGACTATTTTTCAGGAGAGTCAACATCTTCAGACCTCAGTAGCAGGTCGATACGCCGAATTTCTTCCGCCCCGACTTCTTTGTGTAAATTATATACTTGAGTCTTATTTATTTTATCTAGACACTGCAGTAGTTGTGAATTAAATATTGGATTTCATGTATTTTATTTAAAGAGATTATGTATCTATGAGATGAGATTTTGATTTAAATCCAGTAATGAAAATGATATTATGATATTATGATTTTTATTTCCGCTACATATTATATTGTTATTGTTATTATTGCATGTTTATTTTATTATTTTTAGGCTTGCTACGGGTTCCGGATTCAAAAGAATTCCCGTTCCCTAGCGCTGGTCATGGCCCCTGTTTTGGGTCGTGACACTTGATCTCCCATGTTCAGACTTTTTCGCGAATAAAATGATATTGCACCTCCACATATTTTATTTTAGCATGAAACGCTGAGTTCTCAACTAAATAAATAGTTGATTGATTATCACAGTATATTGGTACCAAAAAATCAACTAGCTGATGTAAATTCTCCAATAACTATATTAACCATATACTTTCTTGAGCTCATTGATGCATGATACTCAGCCTCAGTTGTTGAGAGTGACACGGTTGGTTGTCTTTTGCTACACCAAGTAACAACTCTAGAACCTAAACTAAATACATAACTGGTGGTTGATCTCTACGTATCATAATCACTAGCATAATCAGCATCACAATATCCTTTCAATTTATAAGTCATTTTACTTTTATAAAATAAATCGAGATCAAGTGTTTCTTTGATGTACCTCAAAATTCCCTGAACTACTTCTTAGTAAGGTTTTTTCGGAGTTTGCATGAATCGACTAACTACTCCAATTGCAAATGTAATATCTAGCCTTATCAATGTCAAATAGATCAGACTACCAACTATCTACCAGTACATCATTGAATCTTCCAAATCTTTGCCTTCTATAATGCTTAATTTGGAGTTCACATCTATTGGAAGAGCAAGCAATTTGTAGTCAAGAATTCCATACTTTTGGAGAAGATTTTTTGCATATTTCTCTTAACATAAGAATAATCCTTCCTTTGTGTGATCTACTTCCAATTTAAGAAAGTGATTCAGCTCCCCAAGTTCTTTCATTTAAAATTGAACTAACAAATTTTTCTTGGTCTGGTGGATCTCATTAACATCGTCTCCAATGATGATTAGATCATCAACATAAATAAGAATTATTGCTAGGTTACCTTCTCTAGCTTTGACAAATAAACTTGAATCAACTAGTGCAACTTTATAGCCGCTATGGATGAGAAAATCATCAATTTTGCCATACCAAGCTCTAGGGGCTTACTTTAACTCATATAGCACCTTCTTCAATTTGCAAACATACTCAGGATTAAGCTTATTTTCAAATCCTTCAAGTTTCTCTATGTACAATTTTCGATCTAACTCTCCATTTAGAAAGGCATTTTTGACATCCATCTACCATAAGTTCTAAGATTTACTTGCAACAAGTGCTAGCAAAATATGAACAGTTGCAATCTTGGCCACTAGACTAAATGTTTCATTATAGCCTAATCCATATTGTTGTAAGAATCCTTATACTACTAAATGAGCTTTGTATCTCTTAATTAAACCATTAGGACAAGTCTTGATCTTGAACACCCATTTTCTTGAAATGGGCTTCACATCCTTATGTTTTGGCACCAAATCCTAAGTTTGATTTTCAATAAGGGCTTTGATCTCCTCTTCCATGGCTTTTAGCCATTCATCTTTCTGCAATGTCTCCTCAAAGGATGTTGGTTCTTTTCCTTCTTCCACCACTGCAATATTAGCATAATTAGGATTTTTCTTTTTCACCCTGGTTGATCTTCTCAATTGTATTGGTGATATTACCTATTTTACAGGTTATTCTTTTGGCATCTCCACTGCTAGTTTATCTTCATCATTTGTTCATTGATATATACTAGTTTACCATGGCCTTTCTTAAAGTTGAGACTACATGACAGACTTTGAACTTTGCTAAATTTCTATTGATTACTCCTTACACTTTTTGTGCAATTATTTTTCTTCATTAGATTGAGGAAGTGCAACATATTTTATTATCCACTATAATGATGTTTCATTAAATAAAACATTTCATGAGACATAACATTTGCTAATTCTAGGATCATAACATGTCCATCCTTTTCTGTTCTCATCATAACCCACAAAGATACATTTGATTACTTTCTTATCGAACTTGCTTCATAGATGATCAGGTATAAATACATAGCACACACAACCAAATACTTTAAAGTGGCTCACCATAGGTTTCATATTCCAAAACTTATTAAATGGAGATATAAATTCCATCTTTGGGTAAAGAAGTCGGTTGATTGTATGAGCTATTATTCTCATGCATTCAGCCTAAAATCTCCTAGGGACATTCTTGTCATGCAGCTTACTCTTGAATATTTCTACTAGATGCTTATTCTTTCTCTTTACAACACCATTTTGTTATGGTGTATTTGGACAAGTTAGTTGTCACCTAATCTTGCACTGGACAAGATAACTTGAGAACTCATTAGTTACGTATTCTCCCCCATTATCAGTATGAAGGCACTAGATTTTGTTCTTAACTTCACTTTTAATCATTAGCTTAAATTCTTTAAATCTTGCTAGAGTTTTAAAATTTTCTTTTATAAAATAGACCCAGACATACCTCAAATAATAATAAATAAATGTCACCATATAGTATATACCATTGACTAATGATTGCTTTACTTTACCAAACACATTATAATGGATCAAATTTAGTGATTATTTGACTCTAAATGATGGCTCCTCATATGGAAGTTGGTGCACCTTTCCATACTGACATTTAGCACAAACCACATAAGTACAAACATCAAGATTAGGTAGCCCTCTTAATGAGGACTTGCTCATCATCATCTTTAGCTTATGATAATTGACATATCCCAACTGTGCATGCCACAAGTCAGTTGTATCACCACCTTTTATCTTTTCTATAAAAGCATCTTCTGTTAATAAGATGTACATAGAATCTACCTTCTGACCCTCCATTATTGGTGTGTCAACTATTTTGATTTGTTGACAAACCTTGACATCTTCATTGTTAGTGATATGCACTAGGTCAATCATTTATGATTATGTATTGACTTTCTTATTTTATTAATAAAGAGGTATTTCATTATCATTTGATTTTATGATAATTATATGAATGGTTAATTCTTACTAAGGCCATCAAGTATGTGACTTGATAGTAAAACCCTTAGATTAAAATAAGAGTTCTATTATAATTATCCCTAGCCATTTATATATATTAAAGTATTAAGGCTAGTATGAAGTTGACTGATGGTTATGTTTTACTAATCATGAATATGAGATATTAAGTCAACTCATAGGTACATGATGAGAGATCATGTACTGGATTAACCCACTATGAAAATATTACATAGATTATTGTTATAAGTATTTCTCATAATAGTAATTTTATTTTGATCCTTTGACCTTAAAATCATAATGGATTTATACATAGTTATTTTATGTTTTGACACATTCTAACATTATCTTTAACCGGACGACTAAATAGGATGTTGTTGGATATGAAATTAGTTATATGAGGAATGTGAGTGATTCATAAGGAATTTGTCCCTCATTAATATGAGAAAGATATCTATAGGCCCCTTGATGAGATAGACTTAAGGAAAATGTATGGCCATGTTGAAATGAATTGATAAAGAGTTATCATTTTTAGTCTACTTGGAATCAAGTCATATTATTGAACTATATAAGGATGCCATTCTATGCCTTATGTTCAATTAGGATATGATGTGATAAAGGGACAATAAAATTCACTATAATTAGGTTATGTTGGATTATTGACTTCACATGACTTGGGTAGTCATAATGTCTTACTAGAGGCCACTTATGACTTGTAGGCCTAAATAGAGATTTAGGCCCACTGCCAATGTTATGTGAACCTACAAGGTCACACACTTAGAATAAGTCCAAAATAAATTTGGGTTTAATAAGCCCAAAATAAACTCTGTGGAAATAAATAATTAAAGTGTTTTATTTTTTTATTTATTTGAGATAAATGTTATTTTAAATAAATAAATAAGATATTATTTCTGATTTATTTTTAAACAAAATCATAATATAATAAATGGAAGTTACCAAAAGGTCATTGGTAGGTGAAACCTTAATTTGGAGTCTATAAATATGTTATATTCTCTAGGGTTTAACACACTTGTTTTTCCTGCCTCCAAATTCATTTTCTTTCTTCTTAGAAAACAAAGACAGAGTTTTTCTTTTGTTCTTGATTTGTGAGACAATCAAGAAGGTTGCTAGCACACACTCCAATTTGTTTTGTGAAAGGTTGTTCGTGTGGATACCTATATAGGATGCATCCTTTTGGAGACGTTTAGATCCGAACAACCAAAGCAAAAGGCTCGAGGTAAGGTGTCACCGATGTGAACCTCCTCTCATCCTTCCAGAAAATCTTGCCTCTTCTGCGTCTTGGTGAGATTCTTAAAGCCCTAGATTTAATCAAATAGTCGAATTACATGGATCCAGGTTTGGGAACGTGATAAATTTTTAATTTTTCTACTGTGTTTGTATTACAAAACCTAATATTCAGGGCCAAACATAACAAAGTTACAAGAATTAGTCAACTCTAAAACTGACACAAGATTCTTTTCATACTTGATACATTATACACATCCTCCAACTACACTTTTTGTCGATTCAAATAAAAAGTGATCACTGTGTCACTAATGTGAGTAATTGGTAGTTGCAAGTGATTTATAGTTACTATAACTCGCTTACCTTTGTACTTTAAAGCATTATAAAGTTTACTTCTATCTCCTATCATGTGACTGGAACAACTAAAATCAAATATCCAATACTTCTCATAATCAATTCTATGAGAACTTGAAGGACTAGATGCATGCTCCTTTTCTTCTATTGTAATAGCCATCAATATAGGAATTTCCATAATCTTTGAACTGGAACACTCTTCCACTTGTATTGTGCCAATAAATAATGCTTCAGCATCCCACTTTGGTTCATCCTAGTGATTGCTTGTTGTAGTTGTATTACTTTGAACATTCCTCTTCTTAGACCTGTAATCTCTAGAGTAGTGTCCTTTATTGCCATAATTAAAACACTTGCCATTCTAACATTTAGAATTCTTAGACTGTTGAATGTTGTGTTATTGCTTCTATTGAGTCCCCTCCAATTGGCCATTGCCTCGCGTCTTCCCTTAATTCCTACAATGTGGTTAATTCTTCTTCTTGTTTATGAAGAGTGCCACCTTTTCACTATTCAAGGAGACTCCAACCATTTGTTTTGCTAGAGTTTCTTGACTTGCCAATAGATTCTCCAACTCTTTAATAGAGGGTTTTTTAGGCCTACCTTGAACTGCAACCATGAAATTATGGTATTAAGGTTATAGTCCATGAATAATGATTCTGCTCATCCTATTATTGGCTATTCTAGATGCCTCATTTAACTCAGCAATTCTCAATATAAGGACTTTACCTTGGTAAAAAACTGACTAATTGTCATATTTTTTTATGAGATAGACATTAGTTCATTTTCCAACAGTTGAAGTCTATCATCATTTTTCTTAAAAAACCATGGAGCAAGAGAATCCTAAGCTTCCCTTAGTGTGGTAGCATCTCTGATGTGCTCCATCATCTCCTCTTAAATAGTTATTTTGATGGTGAACATGGCTTTCCCAATTTTAATTCTCCATTTTCTGAGATTGCCAACATCATCATCTAGTGGTAGTGGTGTAGTCTCAATCCTAGTAACAACCTCTCCGAGGTCTTGACTTTGCAATTATGACTCCATTCAAGTCCTCCACATGCTATAATTATTATTATTTATTTTTTTAATAACACTGACATTACTTGATTTACTTGGATTTAGTAGTCTCACCTTTCACCAAGCAAACGTGGTTCCGAACTAATGAGCTTTACAATTATAAACTGTTCGTGTGCAAAATCTCTCCCATACAACTTCTTTTATATGTAAAATGCTGGTAGGCAAACCCTTGACCGAGTAAGCTCTGATACCACTTGTTGGGTTGAAGTAGATTAAAAATAAAAATAAAAAATAATTATTAGCATGTGAAAATATTGGTGAGTTAGAATTTACAAATTCCAAACTCACATTTTAAATGCAAAAGAGAAAAATATTTTACAACCCAAACATATAAAACTAAGAAGAATAAAATTTTCTTCTTTACGTATTAATGTTTTGTTTATTCTCTTTTCCACACATTTTACAAACTATAATGTATATTATTTATAATGTTTTTCTTACTAAAAATTCAATGGTTATAATTCATTATAAATATAAACCATTATTTTTTTATAGTAAATGTTACTTAAAGAAAAACTAAAAAACTATATTTCAATTTTATTATTCAATATATTAGTAATGATTTCAATATAAAATTCTTAAAACACATGTTTGCCCTCTACATAGTACTCACATAGTACGCATGCTAACCAAGGACTTGCAAAGCAGCACATCAATTATAGGATCCTAATAAATTTGTACACTACATACTAAGATCCATCAAAGAGAGTAAAGAAAGAACACCATTAAGCTCAATAAATAACATATAAATACATCAACATCAAGAAGTATAAAAACATTAGCATTTGATCAAATGAAAATTCTTATAACATAAAAGCCATTATTCTATTCATATTGTAAATTGAGTTTGCACCTATGAAAATGATATGAAATGCAAACAACATTAGTTAAATGTTCACTCTTTACTCATGAATGCATCAAGAAGAAATTTCAAACCATTTAAACATATTGATAGCACAACTAATGAAAGGTGTATGTAAACGAAATGTTGAATGAATGTATGTTCAAAGTCTAAAATATTACCAACAACTAGAATGTCACATAATTAAAATAAAAAACCTAACAGCTTATGTCAATATTAATATAAAATGTACTTGCACTTTCACAATGGACACATGAAAGAACTTGTTTAATTAATAAGGTCAGGGCTTTTTACCATAAGAAAGAGAAAATTGATATGAAGTTAAACATAAAGTTAAAGAATTAATATGAAAAATTTATTTATACGAAGTTGTTAGGCGATTTTACTATTATGTTGCTAGTACTATAAATAATAAAACCAAGATTTGCCATAAATTTAAAATAGATGAAGTAAAATGAAGTAAAGGCAAACCTGCAAGATAGAAAATGGTAACAAAGAATAATGGGTATATAAATATACAGAAATTCATGCCTCAAGTTCTTTTCTACAATTTTTTATAATTACATTTATCTATTATACCTACTTATATTTAACTTTGCCACTTATCAAAACCACAACAATACCTTCTCTATATAGGTTTTACATGATTCTTGATAACCTAGAAAATGCCAATGTTCACACTTAATAAACCTTAAATCACTAAAAAAGCATATTAATA
This sequence comes from Mallotus nudiflorus, assembly GCA_947683625.1. Taxonomy (NCBI): domain Eukaryota; kingdom Viridiplantae; phylum Streptophyta; class Magnoliopsida; order Malpighiales; family Euphorbiaceae; genus Mallotus; species Mallotus nudiflorus. The sequence continues at coordinate 76,022 of CANTUR010000693.1, forward strand.
AACAAATGATAAAGATAACTTATAGTTTCTTCAACTTTATAGATCCATTGAGCAGTGAATAGTTGCTCCCCTTTAATGCCTTTGAACAATTCTACAACTCTAGCAATGTAATTAGACTTCTTATCTTCTGCCTATAAATAAAAATGTAATTTAAAACAGTTGACACTTATGTAGATCTATGGCATATAATTGGAATAAAAAAATAGAAAGAAAGATAATATATTACTAAATCAATCTACAAAGTAAGTGAAAGTCATCTATGAAATTAATATTCTAGTTACATTTAATAATTAATTCAACATAATGATGTTGACTATAACAAAATGGCCAATGGATGCATTATTCAACAAAGTGGCAATAATAAAGGTACAAATCGAAAATATTCTTACAAGAGTAGGTGCAACTACTCTAATAAAACCATCATTTGGACTAGTATTATAAAGTAGTATACTTGTGCCAGTCCCCTAAAAAGCCACTTTAGCACATGCCTACTTCATATTTAGGGAGGAAATTGTTCTCCATTTTAATGGATCTAGACACTAAGCATATAGAACCTTCAATTTGATTATATACTAGTTCATAGTAGCTTTGTAATAAATGACATGTTTTGTAAGTTAGACCTAAATTAATATCAAAATTATATTAGTTTTATTTAATTTACATGCTTTTGCAATTTCCTTTTCTTGTAGTTTTAACATTGTTTGACCATATAAGAGCATATGCAAAAAAGAAAATTAAGGGCTCAAAAAAATAAGAACAAACTTTATATAGCTTGAGATGAATACTGCACAAACCTGAACCACCTGTACTTCACCACCTAAAATCAGAAAAGGTATTATTGCATCTTGCTAACTCTATAGTGCACTATTTCTTAATAGATAAATATTATAAAATATCACAAGATCCAAAATAACTTTCAAACATTACACAAACATAATAACAAATAGATTTAAGTAATACTTAAATCAAATTATAAGTAAACCTAACCAGTAGGTTAACATCATCAATGTAAACACTGTACTAAAATTCACAATGGTTCACCATAATACATAATATAGTCTAATTGATCCATTTTGTACTCCTAAATGAAATGAATAGAAATTGAAAACACCCTTTTATAGCAAATCGCCCACCATCCAATCATACCCTTCATTGAATTATAAATTTCCATTCATATATCTTATTTCCATAATTAATTTACCTATACAACTTCTCAAATCATTCATATTGCTAAAGTTCTAAATTAGAATTTATTGCATAGTGTCATTAATTGTTTTCCATAAATTCCAAACACAACTAATTCATATTTTCTTAGATTTTCAAAGAAATTATAAACTACACAAGTCAGACATTTCACTCTCTACATATATTTAAACTCTTAGTATACTATTTTCACTAAAATTATTGAAAAAGTAATAAAAGCGCAAGCATCAATGCAAAAATTCAACGATATAGAAATATAGAGACATAAACAAATCTTGTAATGTCATAAACTGAAAGTGCTATAGCTACTCCTTTGTAGTAAGATCTAGTGATGGATCTAAATGATTCTTAACTAGCTTGAAATCAAATTGCATTGCCAACACATTAACAAATTATAAATAAATAAAAAATAATCAAAATATCACATTTTGTTATTTTTTTTTAGGAAAAAATAAAAAATTCTTTGCAAGAAATTAATCTTAGAATATGATCATAGAGAATATGGTCACCCAAATTAAATTAATTCCATAAAAAATAATACCCATAATTAATGTACTTATTTTATCTAAAATTAGAAACCCATTATAACAAATAAGTATAATAATAGTAGTAGCAGCTTTAAAAGATAAGAAAGATTATAGTGTTCAAATTTTGAAGCTTGATGGGATGGCCATAAATAGTAACCATATGAGCACTGAATTCAACTCCAATTGTGAGATCATGTGGTATTAGAGCTTTTTCAAGTTAAGCTCTTCTATTCTCTTCATGTTCTCAGCCACTCTCTATTTCTAGATTGATCCATAGCTAGATTTTGATACCACCATTTTTTGGAGTTTGAGGAATGAAAAAAAATACAAAAAGAAAGAATAAAGTTAATAAGTGATCATTGGTTGACTTTTCAAGATTTTGAGGAATATAAAAGAAGATAAAAGAAAAGGGAATTAATTAAGTGACCTTTGAGTTGATCATGTGGGAAGAGAAAAAACCAAATTGAAAACTTAAGATGTGTTGAAATTTTAGCAAGTCACGTGTCAAAATTTTAGAGTATAAGTTGTATAGCTCAACCTTATATATTTACTAGACATATGTCTACATAATGCGTTGGTGGTTTGAAAATATAAATAAAATATTGTATAATTTTTAAAAAATAAATTGATAGATGCAATTAGAAACGAAATCATATCTTATGTTACAACTTGAAAAATAACTAAAATTTTCTATCTAGTCATTCCTCCCTCTTAATATGAACAAACAAACAAATGAAAAATGTTTTTCAACTTTCATGCAACAATATTATGCATTTTAGTCGTATAAAAATTATATAAAAAAAGTGCAAATGAAGATGAATTCAATTAACTTTTTTAGTTATTATTGAAAATAGAATTGAAATTGATTTAATTATATCTATACCTTCTCATGTTATCAAGAACATTGAACTTCATCATAATCATTAAAGATTTTGAGTGTAGAATGATCAAGTAAAGGATGGATGATAAGTCTAAAAAAATTGAATTGAAAAAGTGATTTATATAAAAAAGGTGAAGAAAGTAGTAAGTATAAATGAAAGAAAATTGTACGTCGAAAAAACATCAAATTCATGGTGTGTGTGTATGTGTGTGTGTGTGTGTCTATATATATATATATGGAAGTTGAGGAGTTAAGGAAAATAATGACTTGAAAGTTGAAAAGTTGAGGAAAATAATGGTTTGAAAGTTGAAAATTTGAGGATAATAATGGTTTAAAGGGTTAAAGGAGATAATGATTAAAAATTAAAAGGTTAAAATCAAATTTTGTTTCAATTTCCATAAAATTTTGAGAAAGAGAATGAAATAAAGTTTGCAAATAGTAAAATTAAAATAAACACAATACAAAGCATATTAAAATCAGGATAATGTTTTTTAAAAACTAAAATGACTTTAAAGATGAACAAAATGAATTGTAATATATGATTTGTAGATAAGCATTACATATAAAATGTCACTTGGCATAATTTGGCTAATTTATATAGATATAGGTTAAACAATTTTAATTTATACATATTAATTATTTATCTATGTTATTGTACGTTAATTAGAAAAAGTAATTTTTCTTAATAATTATTTATTTATTTTATAATTTTTAAAAACAAAGATTAAAATGAATATAGTGATAGTAAAAGAATGGAAATGATATAATCCTTTGAGTGTTAAGTTAAAGATTCATATAGCAGTGATAGTCATAATAGCTCTTTTACTATCTTTAAAATAAAATGGAACTCAAATATTTGCGATAATTTAAATGAGATGAATGAGAATTCAAGAGTTTTTAATTTAATAAAATAAATAAAAATATTTCAATAATAACATCTAATTTAATTTTATAAAAAATAAAATAAAAATTAAAAAATAATAATGTATAAAAATAAAGAGTCATAAAATATGAATAATTCATGACTTGTTAATGTAATATCTATTGCAAAAAAATTATTAACATAATTAACAAAAATACCAAAATTCATAATTTAAAAGAAAAATAAAAATAGAAAACAAAAATTTTACACAAAAAATATATTATATATGGAAAGATTAAAAAAACTACAACAACATGATAAATATCTTTATGACTACTTTTTTTAGACTAAAATTGTAAAATAAAAATAATTACTTTGAACTCGATTAATGTAGAGATATGAATAAAATATAAAAACTCAAAAATAAATATATAATCTAATATGAAATTTATAAATATTAATAACGTTATGAATACAAATTCTGAGAAACCTTGGAATTGCAATCTTCAGCCAAATCCAATTTTCTGGAAACAAATAAGAGTTCATAAATACAGAATAAAAACAAGGATATGTGTAGAGACTCAATGGAAGTTGTTCTAGTAAAAAAAATGATTGTGTTGCATTAGTAAAGTAAAGAAATTTTTCTGTCAAAATTCAAAAAATGATAAAAACCATATATACATAGTTGGGTTTCATGATACATATACACAACGTAAATAAAATTTTAATCATAAGAACCCTCACAGGATCCATGTAATTCGATCAAATAGATTCAAAAATGTCCAAAATCTTACCACAAACAAAAATAGGCAAGACGATTGGAAGGATGAGAGGGGTGTGAGCGATTGGTTGGTGTCCAAATGTGTAAGTGCATATGCTTTTTCATTGGCAAAAGAGTTTTTTTTTTTTTATGATTACTCCCTCTAGAAAGTTTCATGAGGATCTATGTGTTTTATTTTTGAGGGATATGACAACTTTATTGAGTAGGGACAAATAATTAGTCTTAGGAGGAATGAGACACTTTTTTTTTTTTTATTTTGTAGAGTCGCCATCCAATTTTTAGAAAATTAAGAAAAGAAAGAACATCGGGTCACTCATCGAGTGTTGTCCTTAGCAGAGTTTCCCAGGTTCAAGGGATCACATATACTTTTTAACTATTTCTCATTATACGATATTCAATGTATAACTATCATAATGCCATAGTTTTGGTAATGACAGTTTGTATAGAATTCACACCATACATCAGAGAGTGGAAGATAATAAAGTTGGAACATCATTGTTACATTGCTTTACTATTAAAATACATATAAAAGAAAAAAAAAAGAATTGTGGGAAAGTAAATCTAGCTCAGTTATAATAATCCTGCAAGGTTAACACAACTATGCATGTATCTTGCTCAATCACATGAATGATAAGATAAGCAATGGACAATCAATCACTTGAAAGAGTAAGAAAAATGTACACAATCATGAATGGTTACAATGATTATTTATGCTATGATGATATGTGATGACAATATGAAAGAGTCCTAGAGGAGGGGGGGGGTGAATAGGACTATTAAAAAAAAGAGGAAATTAAAGGAATTCTTTGTAAGAATTGAGTAAGAGTTGAGAAGGAAGAATAAAGAACACAAATATTTAAGGAGTTCAGATTTAACAATAATCCTACATCTCCACCTAACTTATCCCCAAGTTAGGATTTTTAATCACCCACAATCTTATTCATAAGATTGAGAATGCACAAAATTTTTATGTCTCACTCTTACAACCTTACAACTTGAGTTTTCAAGGCTCACTTAAAAACTAAATCCCAAGTGTTTCAATGGACAACATTTAAATTAATTCCTTTAGAAATAAATCTCACTTCTCTTCTAATCTATCCCATGATTTAAGATGAAGATAAATTCTATTTCTAACACACAACCAACTCTCACAAGAGTTTATACAACAAAATTGTTTAAGAGAATTTTTAGAACTCAATTGAATGCTTAAAAGATAATGAATAATAAACAAGTTTCTTAAACTTTCAATTAAATTCTAAGGAGTGTTTATATAGACAAACACTTAAAAATATATTTTTTTTGATATATCAAACATGTGTCCAATGTCTATATTTGATTTTGAATCAATCTTGGCCTTAAAGTTGTCAAAATGATGCTCACGAGTGAATAATGCTCATAAGGGTTATGCCTTATCTCGTGAGGGGCAAGAATATATCTGTTGGATTCAAATATTTCCATTGAAGGCTGCTAGTACTACCCTTATGATAAAAAATGCTCATGACCCTAGCTCATGAGCAACACTGCCCCTTTCCTCAACAAGAACACCAAAAAGAGGATAGCTCGTGATTGGCTCGTGAGATGCTCATGAACGGGACTAAAGATGATCGAAGCAGCCTTAAATTTCTTCATAAAAGTTGTAGATAATTGTATTATATTTCTATATCACTTTGAATCACCATAATTGAACATTTTTAACTTAAGATATTGCTGAAATACTAAGACGTGCTCAATCTGAAATGCAAGCTGCATATGCTGACTTCAACTTAAAATTTTCATACACAAATGAGCTTAAATTTTGAAAAGCAAGCTAAATTTGGAAAGCCTAAGATGTCTACTTTAAAATTAAATAAGATTATTTTCTCATTACATAGCTCTAAAGACGTCAAAAGTCTTATTGAATCTCAGAGGTTCAATTAGCCTGAAAAATTACTATTAATCCAAAAATGTATATGCTTGGTATATGTTTAGTATATAATTCCCTACACACTTAATTAAAATTATTAGTATCATTTTTTTTGTCAAATTCCAAAATTAGGAGTTTGATCATGCAAATGGTCAACAATCTCCCCCTTTTTGGCTTTGACAACCAATTTTAAAAGATAATAAATAATGTGTGTGAGTGTGAAAAATTAAATAACATGTGTAAGCATGTTAATTAAAATAGCTCCCCCTTTAAAATTAAATAGATGTAAAATGAGAAAATATTTTGCACCCTCTTAACATATGCATAGATTCAAAACTTATTTTATTACCCTTCTTGTCAAAAATAAAGACAACATAAAAATGTTATCAAGAACATGGCCTAACATAAAAAAAAATGTGTTAAAAACATGATAACATGATTATTAAAAATTATACTAGACAACATGAAAGAAATAATTTCAAACATATATACATGTAGTGCTACTATAATACATCACAAAATAGTACATATCACATGATCATGTAGAGTTTAGTTAGTTAATTAATCATGAAGGGCTGAATGGACTGCACAAACCAGTCCTGAGCTGTTGTTAAGACTGATAGCTCCACAATCATGATCCTTTGATAGTCAGAATACCCATATCTGGTCCTAGACTTAATGGTATTAATGAAATCCAGTGCGTCCCCAGTACCATTAAAATGAACTCACCCCACTCTGGAGTATAACAAGGCTGCATCAGCATTTGACATCCCCTGATTCTATCACTGAAGCATCTGCTGCACTACGAGCATCATCTGATTAAGAGTTGCCAAGCCCTAATTAATACCTATCATTCTAGCTACAAAAGCTACAGGATCCACTGCTATAATCTCAGGCTCTACTTGAGGTTGTTCCTACCTCTGAGCTGTTGCTACCCTGGCTTTGCCCCTACCTCTAAGTTGAGGGGCAAGAGGAAGAATCTCATCTTGAAATGACTAATCACCATCATCATATTTTGCATTTACAGCAGGGGCATTCTGAGCATGCCTTATTCTGAAAAGACAAGAAAACTAGAATTCAAAATAAGATAAGAATACAGACTCAGACGTTGAATCCTAAAGATAAGAAATTAATAAGTGACATAAATAACCTAAGTACTACAGTATTATGAGGAAAGATAGACATCGACAATCAAAAGTATGAAAAATGAACCAAAGCTCTGATACTAACTTTGTCATGACTTGAACCCAGGGGCACGTGATCGACACTAGGGAATGGGAAAGCATAAAGCTACCAAAACCCGTAGTAAGCCTTAAAAGAAAAACACGAGATTTTTAACTTTGAAACCTTACAATAAATAATTAAATCATAATGCACATTATCAAACTGATTTTTTTCAATTTAAATATTCCATACTATTATCATATATAAAATAATATCGTCTGTTATACAAAATAATATCTCAATACATAAATTACAAATACATAATATCTAAAATAAAATATGCAGTTATACAATTCTCTCTACTGCAGTACACAAATATAAATACAACACAACTACGTAGACCTACATAGAATAGCTGGTGAAAAAGCTACATGATGAAAAGAAGTAGGCCTAACAGAAAACTCCCAAACTCCTGAAACAAAATAAGGTTAAGGGAAGTCAGACCTCATTGAGTGAGCTAATAAAAGAAATGAATGCAGTTTGAAAATCTCCTTCAAAGATAAGTTATTATGAAAATATATTATATTTATAATTTTATTCATATCCTTATATATAAGAAATCCATTTTTTCCAAAGAAGGAATAAATTTTAAATATATTTTAAAACATTTCAGTATAAAAACTAGGTAGAACCCTAGTCCTAAATTCTACAGCTATACAACTTACTTAATTTCAAGACTGCTGGATCCTGAGAGCAAAGCATCACCAAGATATATAGTCGTAGTCATGTCATTTAATCCAATATCACTAGCAGTGTCTGAGAGAAAAGCATCACCAGACCATCAACTCCTTTCCTCAATAAGAACACTAAAAAGAGGACAACTCGTGATCAGCTTGTGAGATGCTCATGAATGGGACTGAAAATGATTAAATCAGCCTTAAATTCTTTCATAAAATTTATAGATAATTGTATTATATTTTCATACCATTTTGAATCATCTCAATTGAACATTTTTAGCTCAAGATATTGCTGAAATACTAAGACATGCTCAATCTAAAATGCAAGCTCCATATACTGACTTTGACTTAAGATTTGCATACACAAGTGAGCTTGGATTTTGACAAGAAAGTACAATTTGGAAATCTTAATATGTCTACTTTAAAAGTGAAGAGGATCATTTTCTCATTACAGGGCTTTAAAGATGTCAAAAGTCTTATTGAATCTTAGAGGTTCAATTAGCCTGAAAATCACTATTCATCTAAAAATGTATATGCTTGGTATATAATTTCCTACACAATTAATTGAAATTATTAGTATCAAAATTATTTTTCAAAGTCCAAAATTAGAAGTTTGATCATGCAAATGGTCAACACAATATAAGGGGATGCACAATGACATCACTGGACCATGAACATGATGACTCTAGTCTAAAATTTGAACTCTTCACATTATTGATATTTTTTATGTGATTTCATGTTTCAAAACTAGAGGATGCAAAATTATGTGATAATATGAACAATAATATTCATAAATGCTGGCAATAATAAAATAAAATGCAATGTAATAAGAGAAATATGCTAAAATGATTTTGTCGTCCTCAAATTCGATTGAGCTTGTATGAGTTTTGAAGCTTTAGCTTCAAGGGATTATCAAGTTTTCCTTATCAAGAGATTCAAATGAAGTTTAAAATGATGCTAGTTTATATACCTTTGAAGCGTACTTTGACAAAGATGAGGCTAGGTGTAAGCACCCAATTTTGAGATGCAATTGTGCACAATTGCGATGTAAGCCCCTATGATGAAATTTATTCAAAAATTGAACTTGGTTATTGATTTTATAGACTTTAAGGACTAAATTGCAATATTTTTTAGGATTTGATAGCAAAAAATCATTTTTTCTCTAGGGTCTTTTGGTAATTAAAAATCATTTTTTCAAGGGTCTTTTAGTAAATATTTTTTAAGATCGACATTGGAGTAATGTCAATCAGCATTACACAATGCCGATCGGCATTATATGGTACTGATGCACAATAATTCCATTTTTTAAATTTTTCACATATTTTTTCCTTATTTTTATTGATTTTTTCAGTGTTTTAATTGGTTAAAAATTCAAATTTTATCCTTATGATTATTTGATAAAGTTTTTTTTAAACGTAGAAGGCTTTTTTTGAAATAAAAACAAATGCTATCTGATCATCAGTCCATTCCTCCTTTAGAGGAAGTTCAGTATACGTAGACTCTGCATTTAAAAGCAGAGTCTGCATGCGAGCATGGGGAGGAGGTTTTTTGGAGAGGTTTGCTGGGGGGAAACCTTTTTTTTCTTTTGGTTTTTGAAAGGATTTTTCTTTCTAGAGAGCTTTTATAAAAAAAATGCAAAAACCCTAAAAAATACCCCTATTTTTGATACTGCCAGTGTCCTTAAACGTAATCAGTCCGAGTCCAAAATCAATAAACAATTTAATTTCAACGGTGAAAATCCTAATCTGAGGGGCAAAAAAAGAGCATCTGCACAACATCTAAATCTCCAGTGATATTTTTCTATTTCATTTTCACTCTTTTCTATTATTTTCTTTTTGTAATTTTTCTTTTATTTTGTTATTCTTTTTTATTGTTTAGTTTCATTACTAATATGATTACGTGTTTTTTTTTTCTATTTTGATGTGTGCATATGGATTGAAGAGGATACCGCCTATATTTGAATTGAATACAAGGTCCATAGAATGCCATGGATGAACCTGTATTATTTCTTCAATAGTTCTTAGGATTTTTTTATTTATTATTTTTTCCATTTTTGGTGTTATGTGTAGTTATTTTAATTTTTGGGTGTATAATTTTAATTTTTTACATAGTTTGTAATAGCCCCAGTAGTGGGAATAGTAAATTTTCATTTTCTGTATTTTAAAATTGATTAGTAATTAGGTTCAATTGGGTAAAAAAATCAATTAAAATTAATGGTGGCAGTAGCTTAAATTAGGATTTGCATGTAATTAATTTAGGGTTCTTTTTTAGAAAAATCATTGTAATGTTTGTTTGATCTATTTTTGTGTTTTATTTATTTTAGGCTTGTTTTTTTTATGTTTTTTTAATGTTTTTGGGCCCCAAGCCCATGTTTAGGTCTAACCCACTAAATAAATAGGTTTAAAAATGGTTTGGAACTTTAAATAATTAAAATCAACTTAGGCCCCATTAGGTTAATTAGTTTTTAGGCCCACATTAGTTAATTAAAAATTGTTTAGACTTAGCTCAACCCATTTAATTACATTTCTTTTAAAATAAATAGATTTAGGCCCATATTTTATTTAAAATAAAACCATAGTAGACTTAGGCCCACTAATTTGATTTTCCTTTAAAATTGAATAAACTTAAGCCCATATCTTAGAAAGACTAAAAAATAGATTTAGGCTCATTAATTAATATAGGCCCACTTTTATTCTATTTCACTTGTAAATAAAATGTAGATTTAGCTAACTTTTTAATAAAATTAACATAGTTTAGACTTAGGGACAATGCAATCTTGAGTGCATTTTTTACTTGTAATTTTATTGACTTGTTGCCTTTTTGGGTAGATGGATGTTAATTAGGTTTTAATAAAATTGCATGTAATTAGAGGATGAAATAATCATTTATAAAATTATTCTAAATGAACATGAGAAGTTAGTATTCCGTATCCAGAATCTCCTAGTTATGGTGCTAATTTTCTTTTAGAGAATTGAGTACCACCAATCAAATTGTCCCAGTTATTACCCTGGGTGGCGACTCCTCATCTCCATGCCATGTCTTTGTGACAATGGTTAGTGTGTTCTCTAAGGCCCTGAGCCTAAACAGTGTCGCGGTTGCTAAAATCTTGGATGCACGCTAAACCCCGTTGTCTACACTAGGTTTAGTGGAAGGGAGACCTAATAACTTAAGAAAAATGCAATGGGAGAGCTAAAACTATCTAGAAGTGGGTTTCCAATGTCTTTAAGCAGCCAGATTTTTGAGTGTGTGTGTTTTCTCTTACTCCCCCCCTCAAAATAAGATGTGGAGACACCTATTTATATTGTAAAATATGAGGAATAGGGGGGTATATGTGTGGTCATACGTGCATCCTTAGGACGTAGCACATGGCCATTCACTTGATCGTGGTTATGTGCACTTTTGCACATTACACACTCAATTTGAGGCTTTTTTGAGCTATTCCAAGGTTGGTACCTAGGGTTTTTGGGCCTTCTAGACACATTTTCAAAGTCCATTTTGTCTAATTTGGCCTCAATTTTAGTGCATGACACCTATGGGTGTATAAGCGCACTTTTAAGTGACATGTGCTAATTCTCAGGTTATTTTAGACTATTATGGGACCACATCTAAAGGTTTTGGAATCTTCCAGACATGTTTCTAAAGTCCATTTTGTCTAAATTGGCTTTTATTTTAATGCGTGAAACCTATGGTTGTTCATGGCTGCATGCGCACTTCTAGGTGACATGCACTAATGCTCGGGTTATTTTGGACTATTTTAGGACCACTTCTAGAGGTTTTAAAGCCTTTCAAATGTGTTTTTAAAGTCCATTTTATCATAATTAATTTTCATTTTTTTTTCACAAAGTTGGGTCCCGATATGATGAAATGAACAGCGGCTCAATAAGCTGTGTGTTTCGAAAGGAGATTCTTAAAATAAGCCTCTTATTTTTCTAATAATTCCAATTTTATAAGATCCGAATGCAACTTAATTCACTAATCGATTTTGCACACTCGCGGGATCAGTTTAGGTTTTAGGGTTACACACTTGAGAGGTGTTACAAATGAGCATACTCTAGTCTTTTTTTAAGATTCCTTTCATCATAGGACCTTTTTTAAGGACAATCAAATGTGAGGTATGACAATTGCCCCCTACTTCACCTGTGTTATATAGCCACTTAGCACTAGTGTCAATACACATGAAGCAAATGCAAAGATGCAAAAAATCATTTACTAAGGAGTGAGGTACTTACCTGAGTGTTGTGTTGTCATAATTCAATTGTTAAGATACTGCCACTATAACCTCTTTAGGTGTTAGGTAAATAAATACTACCATTATAGGTAAATATATATTACCATTATAGGCAAATAGATATTGCCATTATAGGCAAATGGGTACTACCACTCTAGGCAAATTGCTACTACCATTTTAGGCAAATAGATACTGCCATTCTAGGCGAATAGATACTGCCATTATAAGTGAAAAGATATTGCCATTATATGTGAACAGATACTACCATTCTAGGCAAATGGATGCTGCCATTCTAAGCAAATAGATACTGCTATTATAAGTGAAAAGATACTGCTACTATAGGCAAATAGAGACTGCCACTATATGCAAATGGATATTGCCACTTTAGGCAAATAGATATTGCCATTCTAGATGAATAGATACTGCCATTCTAGGCAAATAGTCACTGTCATTCTAGTCAAATAGATGTTGCCACTAAATGCAAATAGATACTGCCATATATAAGAAAATATATTGCCATTATAGGAGAAAAGATATTGCCTTTATAGGAGAAAAGATACTGCCACTATAAGCGAATAGATATTGCCACTATAGGCAAATAAATATTTTTACAATAGGTGAAGAGATAATGTCATTCAAGGCAAATAGAAAATGCCAGTCAAAGAAAATAGATACTACTACTATAGGCAAATGGATACTGCCACTATAACCTCTTCAGGTGTCAAGAAAATGGATATTGCCACTATAACCTCTTTGGGTGTTAGGCTAATGGATAGATGCTGCCATTATAACCACTTTAGGTGTCAGGCGAATGGATAAATATTGCCACTATAACCTCTTTAGGTGTCAGGTGAACATATATTACCACTATAACATCTTTAGGTGTTAAGTGAATAGATAGATACTACCACTATAACCTCTTTGGGTTTCAAACAAACAAATAGATTATGATTATTATGATTGATGTAATATGTCCTTCTTGGTAAGTGATGATGTCATCACTTGTCATATTACATATGTTATTTTGTTGATTTTGAGCAGGATATCCTTTCAGTGATTCTTCCCTATTTTTCTTCTTTCGGGAGGTGCTGAGTTTTTGAAAATGGTGAGGCCATGTGCGGTGTCTTTAGATAGATGTAGTCTACATCAGTGTACTTTTATGTGAGTTCAGTGCATGTCTTATGCTGAAGTGGAGGTTTAGGACTAGATAAATGAGTGTGCAAAGTTTTAGGGTACGCGTATAACTGTACGGGAGTGCATGGGGGGGGGAAGTGCTCATGGTCACATATGTAGAGCATATGGTCACATGCTTGGCATGTGGCCATGCGCCTTCCCCTTTCTTAGTCTATTTAAGATGCCATTTTTTGTGGTACGAGGAAGCTTCTTCTGATATTCTCTAAGTGTTTTTCGTCTCTCCTTGACCCTTTACGAGTTTTGATTTTGTTTGCTATGTTTTTGCATATGAATTTTTGTTTTTCTCTGTATAAGATGGAGTTCCCTAATATTCCTAAGGGTCTGGATGATATCCTTTTGGATGTCGAAGGTGACTTTACAGACATCACTAGAGCTAGGACTTCCACTGTGGGGACTAGTACTAATGGTATGTCTGGTACTTAGGGTCCTCAGCCATCTAGGCTTCTTTAAGGAGATACAATCCCTATGGTTCATAGTCTAGAGACTCACGCTTCCGTTTGTCATCGTCACCAGGTAGGTCCTCCTTTGTCCCCTGTCTTTCCTGAAGTTATTTAGTTATTTAAGCTGCCTAAATGTTTGTTAGCTTTTGCTATATTTATTATGTTTTTCAATTAAGGTTGTTGTATCTGTAGTTCTATAACTCTTATTATAACTGTTAATCTATAGTTTTATTGTGAGTGCTAATAACCTAATAGCTCTTGCTTTATTTTTGGTTTTAATTGTCTACTAATGCTTGTCGTGATACTTTTTTTACTCTTGTTATTATATTGATCCTATTAAATAGCAGAAAAAAGATGTGTTAGCATTTATTAATTGTGTAGATTCTTAATAGTGTACTTGTTATTTGTAGCCTCATAGGTATGTTATTATGTTGCCTGGTAGCTTTAACAAGGTAAGCACATACTATCAGGGTCTTTCACTGTGTGTGAAGTAGAAGGTTATATAAAAGGGTTTTTATGGGATTATTGCTATGCTTTCTTATAACTCGTATGCATCGAGTCAAATTTCTATGTATGCATTGATTGAGCTATGGATGGACACAACGCATACTTTTCACTTTCCCATTAGAGTGTTGGGTTTCGTGATTCAAAACGTAGTGAAAATTAAAACTTTTAATCACAAACCCTAACCTGAATCCAAGTAATTCGATTAATTGATTTAAAAATAGGGTTTTCAAATCTTACCACAAACGTAAAAGAGGCAAGATTTCTAGAAGGCAAAAAGGAGGTTCACTCCGGTGACACCTTACCACGAGCTTTTGATTTTGGTAGTTTGGATCAAGACGTCTCCAAAAGAATCCATCCTCTACAAGCGTCCACACGAATAGCTCTTGATTAAAATAAAAACTTTATGTGCTAGCACTTCTATTGATTTCTCACAAATCAAGAACAAAAACACTTTGTGTTTTAGTTTTTCTAAGAGGAGAAAAATGAATTTTTGGTGGCTAATGATTGAGTTAGTGAAACCTTAGAGAATATAACATATTTATAGACCTTTAATTAGGGTTTCACTTACCAAAATAACTTTGTGGTAATTTCTCAATTATTATTTTTTTGTTTTTATTTAAAATTAAATAAGAAATAATATTCTATTTATTTAAGATAACCTTTACCTTAAATAAATAAACTAATTATTTATTTCCATAGAGCATATTTTGGCTTCTTAAACCCATATCCATTTTTAGGCCTGTTCTAAGTGTGTGACCTTGTAAGTTCATATGACATTGGCAGTGGGCTTTAAATCTCTATTTAGGCCTACAAGTCATAAGTGGCCTCTAGCAAGACATTATGACTACCCAAGTCATGTGAAGTTAATAATCTGACATAACCTAATTTATAATAAATATTGTAATCCTTTTGTCACATGATTCTTAATTGAATATAAGGCATAGTTTTTGTAATCCTTATATAATTCAATCATATTATTTCTTGACTCAAAATAGATTGAGAATGATAACTCTTTATCAATTCACTTTAGCATGGCCATGCATTTTCCTCAGTGTATCTTATCAAGGGGCCCATAGATATCTTACTCAGATTAAATGAGGGACAAATTCCTTCTCAATTACTCACATTCCTCACATAACTCATTTTATATCCAACAATAATCTATTTAATCATCCTGTTAAAGATAATGTTAGATTATGTCAAAATATATAATAGTTATATAGAAATCCATGATGATTTCAAGGTCAAGGACTAAATCAATATTATTATGATGAGAATTACTTATGAAAATTATCTATGTAGTATTCTCATGATGGGCCAGTCTAGTACATTATTTCACAAATAAGTACCTATGAGTTGACTTAATATCTCATATTCATGATAAGTAAAACATAATCATCAATCAACATCATACTAGCCATAACATATTATTATGACTAGGGATAATTTGAATAGAACTCATATTTAATCTAAAGGTTTTACTATCAAGTCACATACTTGATGACCTTTGTAAGAATTGACTATTCAAGTAATTATCATAACACAAAATGATAATGAAAAATTCCTCTTTATTAAATAAAATGATAAGGTCAAAACATGGTCATACATGATTGACCTAGTGCATATCACTAACATAAAGATGACCATCACTCCTATAGACTTTATCGCTATCATAGGCCTAAGATTTTCTTGGGAGCCTGATCCCTTCAATGAGGTGGAGTGTTCTTCTATGGTGGCTAGGAGGTGCCTTACCATGGAGTTGTTGGGGGTACTTAACCCTATAAAGTCTGGTTGTCCTTACCTTACTCATTACACCAAGTTTGTCTCCACCCTGCGAATGATGTATGATGCTGATCTTATTTTGGTTAAGTAGTTGGCTTGTTGCTTCTTGTTCTACTTTTTAAGTACTATTATCTTCCTGAATCCTTCGGGTATGGGTAGTCTGCAGTTGTTGCCCGTTCTGGGAGACTTAAACAACTTATTAAAGTACTACCACTTTCCCCCTATAGGTACTTGGCTATAGATGTAGTATGCCGACGTGGCTCAAAGATTTTTGGATACTTATTTTATGTTGTATGTGAGTAAGAGTTCTTGTATTTTTCCTTTTGCTCTTTTTGACTTTTGCTTATTTTTTTCCTAATTTTATAAGTTTTGATTTTGACAAATATGGACTTATGAGTTTAGCGTTCTCCCTTATATGACCGTCAAGCAACTCCTGCAGGATGGTTTTCCTTATTATTCCAGTTGGATTAGGAAGACCACTGATTTGATTAAGGATTGCGCAGAGGATCAAGACTATATGAGTAGGTAGTCCCCTGGACATGTATGCTTAATTCTTGCCATGTTGGTTGTTTTATTTTCTGGATATTCTTTATACACTTTTTCCTTTTAATTAGATTCTCTTTCACTGGTGGTCGGCAAAGATAGTGATAGCATGGCAACTGATTAAAAAGACTAATGTTGCTCCTTAGCCTTACTGGCAAGGTGTGGTATCTAGGTAAATGAGTCCATCATTGGTGCGATGGTCCATTTATAAGGAGAGTCTTTGTTCCTCCTCCTGGTGACATATTCTGGAGTTATGAGTTTAGTGCAGACGAGCTTGCTACTACCATGATAGGATATCCTTCGGAGAGTCTCCTAGAGGGTATAAGATCTCTTTACACCAATGTGTTGATCCCGTAGCTGATTGATGTTGTGGTTGGTGGCACCTTCCTCCACCTTCTTCTCCTCAAGTGGATGGGGCTCGTCCTTTGGAATCGAGGGTTGGGCCATTGTGTGGATCATCAAGAGTTACTTTTTCTAATTCGATAGGCTTTTTATTCCTATTTTTTGCAATCATATAACAAACTTTGTTAGTAATAAGTTATAATTGACATGGTTAAGTTATAATTGACATGGTTATAGGTACTTACCTGTAATGACAGGGATCTTGCCAGAAGAGATCAAGATCTCATTTCAGGGAGGCTAAGGGCACGTTCTGTATTAAGCTAATTGCCCATGCTAGCAGTGTGGCTTCTAGTGGTGTCGTTCTTAGGGACTTAGCAGTTAAGTCATCCTTGGTTTTATTTAGGATGGACATCTTTGGTGAAGGAGGGTATCTTGATTTGCCTTGTCATGGCTTTCCTCAGTTAGATGTTATTCCTCCTAGCGCTTCCTATGTTCGTGCTTTATTTCATTTATTTGCCTTTGTTTTTCCTATATGACGATTGGTGCTTAATTTATTTTCTTTTTTTTTAAATCCCAATCTCTTCTAGCCAATACTAGTATACTATTGCAAGGAGTATGCAGTAGCACTTTTTTTTATGGATTTTATGAGCAAGCAAAGGGCATGTCTTCTTTAATTCTACCTATTTATTTATGCACATGTTTTTTATGTTGTATATATGTATGATATTCAATTTTCATGTAATGTAGGCTAAACATCTCCATGCTAGTTGTCAGTGGGAGCAGGTGCATATAGCTTAACATGATTGTATTAGTGAGTTGGAGTCATGACTAGCATGAGAAGCCTAAATCAGATGATGGGGATGTTTGAGCAGGATTGGTGCTTGCTTCTGATGAAAGCCATGATCAATGTAGTTGTTTAAGGAGCTAGGTCTAGGACTTTTTGCTTATTGTTGCTTTATTATATTATTTTCCCGAGGTCATGGACTCAGGGTGTTGTATCTAGGCATTTATCTTGTATGTGTTGTATGATACATGTATGGTGATAACTGTAGTGTATATGCTTTTACTATATTCCATGCTATTGTCTACATTTTTTATTTTTCCCTCTTTTGCCTAAGGCATCTCATTTCGGAACTTTTCGCACTTAGTTGGATTTTCTTTTTTTCCCTCTTTTGCTTAGGGTGTGTTCTTTTAGAGTTCTTTACACCTAGTTAGGCTTTTTTTTTAGGCTTCAATGATAGTGGCTAATCTCAGGAGAGAATTCAAAGAAGATAGCAAGAAAGAAAATGCAAAGTATGTTTGATGCAATTCATGATGATAAAATGTGTTGCATTATTTCAAAGACATTTTGCATAAATTGGCAATCATTCTCATTTCATTGAAATCATTTAAGAAGAGCACAGGTGCATTCATATAAATTTTGAACTTGAGGTTACCCCTATTCCTAACTAGCCTTCTCATGTTTGCTAGTTAAGTATTTTCTCTCTTTTCCTAATTTCTGCCCAGGTTGCCCATGCAGGGTTTTTAACCTAGCGGGAAGTCCTTAATTTTTTTCTAAACAGCAGATTTTAGGTTTTCAACTCAACGGGTTTTTTTCCCTAAACGTAGTACTTCTTTAGGCGATCTATATTGACAGGTTCAGAGAATTCATTGCCTTCAAAATCCATTAGCTTAACTACTCCTTTTGATAGGACATGCTTGACCAAGTATAGGCCTTCCCAGTTTGGTTTGAATTTCCCTCTAAGGTCTAGAGCGTTATGCCTTACTTGCTTTAACACCTAGTCTCATGCTTTCACACTCTTTTGTTTCACATTTTTATTGAAGGTTTTAGCTAGCTGAGCCTGATACAACTATATGTGGTATAGAGCCTTGAGCCTTTGATTGTTTAAGAGAGTAAGATTATCATGCCTCTATTAGAAATTTAGATTCAATTGCTACTCTAAGAGACTTTATTTCTATTTTGATTAGAAGTATTACTTCTGACCCGTATACTAGTAAAAAAGGAGTTGCTCCAGTTAAAGTTCTAATTATTGTTTGGTACCCTTATAAGGAATATGGTAATCTATTTGCCCAGTCTCAGTAAATCTGAGTCATCTTTGACAAAATCTTCTTATTGTTCTAATTTGCAGATTCAATGACCCCATTTGTTTGTGGTCGGTAAAGAGAAGATTTATCTTGTTCCACTTTATAACTCCTTAGTAGTTCTTTAACTTCCCCTTAGAATTGAACACCATTGTCAGAGATGATGTGAGGGGGATCCCATATTGATAAAACAAATTTCTTTCGATGAACTTAGCCCCTTGCTTGGCTTCTATCTTTGTGAATGATTATGCTTTAACCCACTTTATGAAGTAATCCATTACCACTAAGATGAACTTATATCCATTCGAGGCTGTCAGGTCGATATCCCCAATTATGTCTAGTCCGAGAGGGCCATATAGTATATTTTATTGGGATAGGTGGTTGACATTCCTATGGATTTGACACTTATGGCATTCCCTCACAAATTTGATATAGTCGTCCATCATTATCATCTAGAAGAACCTTTGTTTGATTAGCTTCTTAGCTAGGATTGCTCCATTCATGTGTGGACCACAAACACCTTTGTGCACTTCTTATATTACTCTTACAGCCTTAGTTTCATCTAGACATCAGAGTTGTAACCTATCTGAAGTTCTTCTGTATAACACACCCTAGTGTGATGTGAATTTTGATGCTAATCGTCGAATAATTTCATTATCTTTATCACTTGCTTGACCGGGATAGGCTCGTTCCTTCATATATCTCTAGACATCATAGAACTAGGGTTTTTCAGCTATTTATGGCTTTGCTATTCGTTAGTTCTTATAACAAGGTTAACCCGATCTGAGTAGGATTAAAGGCTTCATGAGCATTTTGGATGGTCCTTCCTACATTGATACTAGGGAATCAAGTGCATCAGTTATCTGATTATGGTTTCTGGGGAGATGAATGAATCTACATTTTTGGAAGGACATGGTAAGTAGCTTCAAATGATCCATGTAAGTTTTAAGTGCTACTCTTTCAATTCCCATTCCTTTGTGGCATGATTGATTACCAGCATCAAAAGATTTTAACTTTTGTAACATCCAGGTCTATCAGTGATTCTATTCCAAGTGCGCATGCCTTGTATTCTGCTTCATTATTTGTAACTCTAAACTCAAATTTTTTAGTAATTTGTACCATTTTAACTTTAGAGATTGTAATATGACATTAACTCTTGTGCTGAACTGATTAACTGCTCCATCAAAATAAATTCACCATCCTTCGAGTAGTCTAGTTGGATTTCTTCTGAGTCTAGAATGGGGTTGAGAGCTATAAATTCAGCCACTACTCTTCCGTTTATTGCTTTCTTAGTCAAGTATTGCACATTGAATTTTGTCAATAGGATAAGCCACTTAGCAAGTTTTCTTACTAGGGAGGGAGCTTTATAGAGTTACTTCATTGGATCCATTTTAGACACCGCCTAAATTCTATAGGACTAAAAGTAATTTATGAGTTTCTTCATTGCCCATGCCATTGCCAAGCATATCGACTCAAATTAGCTGTACTTTTCCTCATACGACAACATCTTCTTACTTAAGTAGCAGACTATATGTTCTGTTTTTGGTTCCCCCTTTTGGGCTAACATTGCACTGATTGCATTTCCTTTAATGGCCAAATACAAGATTAAAGGTATCCTTAGTTTAGGTAGTTTTAGTACTAGTGGGTTAGCTAGGTAGTTTATGATCTTGTTGAATGCTAACTGACATTGTTGTTTCGGTTAACTAGCTTATCTTTTTTAAGTAACTTGAAGATTGGTTCACACATAGTTTTCAACTTGGTGATGAATTTGCTGATGAATTATAGTTTCCCTAGAACCCTCTGATTTCTTTTTCTGTTTTTGGCGTACTGGAACGGGCATCTCTATGACTGCTTTTGCTTTGTTTATATCCATTTCAATCTTGTTCTAACCAATAACATACCCCAGCATTTTTCTTGAAGTGACCTCGAATATGCATTTCTTCATATTAAGCCTAAGATTGTACTTCTTGACTCTTTTGAGGAATTTTTTAGATCGAACGGGTGTTCTTCCTTAGTTTTTTACATGACCATCATATCATGGAAACAATTCTTTGTGTATCATGTCATGGAACATTGTAATTGCCATTATCTAGTAAGTTGCTCCTACATTCTTTAAACTGAAGGGCATTACTCTGTAGTAATAAGTGCCCCATTATGTTATGAAAGTTGTCTTCACTTTGTTAATGATAACCATTAAGATCTGATTGTACGTTAAGAATCCATCCGTGAAGGAGTACATTGCACATGTGGTGGTATTGTTAACTAGTATGTCTATGTGAGGTAGTAGGAAATCATCTTTTAGGTAGGCCCTGTTCAGATCTCTGTAGTCAACGCAGATTCTAACCTTTCCATCTTTCTTCTGTACTAGCACCACATATGCTAACCATTCCAGATAGTCTACTACATCTAGAAAAATTTCCTTGATTTGCTTCTCAATGTCTTCTTTCACTACTTTGGCCCATTCTGGTATGAGCCTTTTAGTTTCTTCTTTATTGGTTTGCACCCATCTTTAATAGGGATGAAGTATTGAGCTATGTCTATGTCAATACCAGGCATATCGTCATATGTCTAGGAAAATACTTTTGAATACTTTATTAATATTTTTTCAATTTCTCTCCTCTCTTTAAGGGTAACATCCTTCAAAATATGTAGAATGTGTGGTTCAAATTATGTGCCAATATTAAATGTTTTAGTGAATATGGAATGAATTTCAAATATGCTAATGTTTTATCAATGCAATGCACACTACCATCAGGAAAGACATCAAACAAGTAAGAAAATTTTGATTTCAATGCATTAACTTTAAAGTTCATTACATTATTAGTTTTAAACAAAAAAAAGTACAGAGATCATCATTAGTAATGTCTTCAAATAGTATGTCATTAATGCTTGACTCAAGGATGGCAGCAGCTTGAGCATAATTAATAGTCTCACTCTCAAATTCTAGCCCTAGATTTTTCATCAGCTCATTGATGTCAGTCTCAATGATAATATCTAGTAGGTGCTTTCCCTGAGGGTGTAATTGAAAATCTTGAACCCTTGCTTCTCGTTCCCATTGCTTACCCATTTCTCAACTTGTCCTTGGTACACTCAGGTTTGAGCTTTTAGCCATAAAAGAAATTGACTTCTTAGCCCCAATGTCCTTTTCAAGATTGTACCTTAGACTGCATTTATTAGTCTATCCTCAAAAATGAGGGAATTCTGTGACCCCAATATTCCTTGCCTCCTAATCTTGTTCTAGGTACATATTGCATCTTCTTTATTATAGCATCAACTTTGGGATCGACATGACCATCATTGATTATAGAAACTTGAAATCCTAGTGGGACCATGTTTAGATAAGCAATAATGTTGTTTGTTTCAGCAAGGATGGTAATGACCTTTCCATTCAAAAGGAACTTGATCTTCTAATGCACAATGGAAGGTATTCCCCCTAGTGGGTAGAACCAAGGTCTTCCTAGTAGTAAGGAAAAAGTTAGAGGGATGTCCAAGATAATAAATTTTGTAACTAATTCAATATCACCCATCGTAACTACCGCTTTAAAAGTCCCAATGACTGGCTTTTTTGAATCATTATAGGCTCGTATGACCACGTTGGATTCTTCCAGGTTTTCAGTATTCATCCCAAACTTATATAGCAACCACAAGAGGCAAACATTAATAGCAGATCTGTCATCCACCATAATATATGGAGTCTTCTTAGACCTAACAATTGCTTGTATTAAGACGAGGGCGGTTGTGCACCCTTCCCTCAAGGGGTAAATCTTCATCTGAAAAGGTGATTGCATTAGAGGGAGCTTTCATCAAAGAGGCTATCATCTCATAGGGTGAGGCATTAGTAGTGATCTTTACCTCATCTAATGCTCTAACTAAGGCATCCTTGTGCTTTTTGGAGCCCATGAGTAAGTCCCAGATACTAGTTTGTGCTTGAGTCTTCTAAAGTTATTTAAGGATAGTGTTTTCCTCTTTGATTAGAGCTTGATCACTTATTACTTCTTTTCTTTAGAAGGATCTTTCTCCTTCTCAAGGGGTTGATATACTCACCCATTGTGAGTCACATGATTGATTGTTAGTGAGGGCTTCTTAGTTGCTTGCTTATCTACTTTTGTACTGCTATTCTAGTCCTATACAATGATTTCAGAATCATCAAAGTTGTACCATATATCGATCCTCATAACTTATAGGTTCTAAGGTTGAATAATACTATCCACCCCATCTTAATTGTCAAATTGTTCTCCCCATCTTGAGGGTACTATGTCATTTAGGTGAGTGTGAGTAGTAAGGGATGTTGTGTACTTGACTTTGCAGTCAAACTTCCCAGATGGTTGGCTTAGTAAATCCCATACACCATGGCCATTGCCTGTGTCTACTTCTTATGATTAAGGGCAATCAATCACTTCACTGTATCCCTAGCTCTTTTTTGCATCATTAAACAAGGGAGGAATTTCCAGGGCATCAAAATGTATTCAAAGGTAGAAGGACATTGTTCATATTCACTAGAGTTATAAGGTTCAAGAATGAGGCTTGAGAGTTTGTCTTCTAAGAACTTATCTTGGGTTTCTTGGATGGCTTTGATTGATTATTCGATAAGGTCTTATAATAGATTAGAGGAGATTATGCTGATGGTTGGTGAAGGCATATTTTGATAGTTTAGGGGAGGATTAGTCTTAATACTGGGTCATTTTTCTAGGGTCATCAATCTTTCCAGAGTCAATGAGGTATTGGATTACATTCTTAAGGGTTCTACATGCATCAATGGTGTGACCAAGCATATGGTGAAAGTGGCAAAATAGGTTTTGGTCAATATAAGGGGGTAATGGGTTGGAAGAGGTTTGGGCTCTTGAGGCTGTAAGAGGTTCTTTCGTTGAAGTCTCTAGAATACTTTGGATAGAGGGAGGTTGAAGCTTGAAAATTTTCTCATGGTCTAATAGCATTAACAACAAGTAAACTGTGAGTGTTGGGTTAGATTAATTTTATTTCTACGGCTCAAGTGCAGGCTTTTTGGATGTTTAATTGGGTATTGTAGCAGAAGGTGTTTCTAGCTTGCTGGGGTACCTCATCTTCAATCCTAATTCCAGCCTAATAGAGAGCTCTGAAGTCAGGATAATGAGCAAAGATCATCTATTTTTTGAAATATGGTAATGCCCTTTTGATTATCAGCCTTATCTATTCATCTTTAGGAGGATGGTTTCTCATTTTGACTGCCTTTCCCTACCATCTTGTGACATAATTAGAGAAAGCTTCACTAGGCTTGTCTCATGGTTTTGAGATCTCTATGAGTGATGTTAAGCTAAATGTTATATTCATACTGCTTGATGAACTTCTGAGTTAGTTATAGCCAATCGCTTTTAATTTCATCTTCAAGGTCAAAGAACTATGTTCTTGGTCCTTCCTCTAGTGATGTGAAGAAGAATAAAATAATTTGGGATTATGTAAGCTTCATAGCAGTCATGAAGGTAGCATATTGCCTTAGATAGACCTTTGGATCCCCTGTTCCATCGAACTTAGCAAAGTTTGGTAGTTTAAAATCATATAGGAGTGGTTCATCTTTAAACAATGTTAGGTCAGTGAAGCTTTTGGAGCCATGGGTTCCTTTGTCTTTAAAGGCCAATTATAACTTAGTAATTCTATTAGCCAACAGTTTAACCTCCCTTGCCAATTTAGGCAATTTTTACAGCTTTTGGTGTATTTTTGAATCTTGGTAATAGTCATTATCATCATTAGCTTGAACTAGAGTGCGGGGAATTCCCTTTGCTTTATCTACCCTGGGGTGAACATATGTGAAAGATCCATTTGGTGGTGTATTATTCTAATATCGAGCATTTCTAGCCTTGATTTGGGCTTGGATCCCCCTTTTTAGTCTGCCTTAAATTGCTAACATGAGGTATTTTCTTGGTCACTCATGTTTGAACATTATATTCTTATACGTTTATCAAGGTTAGCTAAATGAATGATGCATGATGTGTGCTTACAAACTAAAAGAGTGAGCATGTATGCATGGAATGGATGCAAAACCCTAAAATGAAAGATGATCATTGTGGTAAGAAATAGTGGTTAGTTCATGCTATCTATATGCATGTTATGTATGCATGATTAATCTTAGAAAGTTGGCTAGTATTTCCTACACAATGAATAAACCAATCATAAGCAAGCTCTCACTTCTAACCTTATTTCTCCACAGGGTCGTTTAGTTTCTTTCCTAGGTTGGTTTCAAACCTATAATCATCAGGGGGCTATGGTTCCTCTCTTAGAACTAGGCTATTTCGATTTATGTTGATCAGAACCAAAGGGTAAACTTGAGGAATAATGCCAAAGTGTACTTGAGGTAATCACATGATGTCAATATAGGGGTCAATTGTCGGGCTTCAGATGATGTGCAGAGCTTGTATGCTAAGGTCAATCGAAAGAATCCCGAGTTCTTGCCCCTATATCGATAGTTGATATGTTTACTAGGAGTCATAAAAGTATTGTTTGATAGTTTATAGTTTGATTTTATCGACATAAAGGCCCATAATCTAGTTGGATTCTTAACCCATTCGTTTGATATGATAATAATAAATGGATGATGCCTTATAGGTTCCATCATCGAGGGATGTCGTTATTTATTAGTTCACAAGCTGAGGTACATGATTCTTATCATCCCTCATGCTTCGGGTTGGCACAAAGTATATGAGAATCATGTGGATCTAAGCATAAACATTCTATGAAAACTAACATTATGACATCATTCGGTGATAATGCTAGAAGAGTCATGTCATTTATGAATATCATGTCAAACAGACAGCGTTAGGACAAGGATAGCATGCACAGCTTGGTAGTATCCTAATGGATGTTACTACTAGCTTATCTATATAAGCTAAGTTAGGGTGAAAGGCCAAGGGTTCCTTTAGTGAGAATGCCCCCATATGACTAGGGTTACAGACTCTAATCAATGAGTCTAGCATTCTTTTGATAACTCGGTCACCTCCCTTTAGGACTTGGGTTACAGACTCTGGTCAGATGATTTCAACGAATGCACGAGAAAAGACTAAAGGTGATAATACCTATCTTCATCATTGTGTGACTTAAGTGGAATCATTGTGGCAATGTCATTCAATATTATTAAGGTTTTAGGGACCAGTGGTGCATATGTGATGTGTAGTGCAAAAGCAGTGGTAAGGGCTCCATACGATTGAGTATTGCATAATGGGAAATAGTCATTTTTAAGTTGATCTCTCTTACTTAGAAAGTCCCTAGTAGAGTCACCACAATGAGCAACAGGTTGGTTTTTGAATATGTGTGTGCATCTATTCTTTCGTTGGTGAAGGAGCTTTTTTTTTTATGATTGCTACCTCTAAAAAGTTTCATGAGGATCTATGTGTTTTATTTTTGAGGGACATGGCAACTTTACCGAGTAGGGACAAATGATTGGTCTTATAAGGAATAAGACACTTTTTTTTATTTTGTGGAGTCACTTCCTAATTTTTAGAAAATTAGGAAAAGAAACGGACAACATCGAGTCACTCATTGAGTATTACCCCCAGCAGAGTTTTCTAGGTTTGGGAGATTATATATACTTTTTGACTATTTCTCATTATAGGATATTCAATGTATAGCTACCGCAACACTTTAATTTTGATAATTATAGTTTGTATAGAATTCACATAATACATCAAATAGTGGAAGATAATAAAGCTAGAAGATAATTATTACATCGCTTTCTTAATAAAATACATATAAAAGCAAAAAAAAGATTACGGGAAAGTAAATCTAGCTTAGATATAATGATCCTGTAAGATTAATATAACTATGCATGTAACTTGCTCAATCACATGAATGACAGGATAAGCAATGGACACTTAATCACATGAAGGAGTAAACAAAATGTACACAATCATGCATGTTTGTAATGATTATTTATGCTATGATGATATGTGATGACAATATAGGGGAT
This sequence comes from Mallotus nudiflorus, assembly GCA_947683625.1. Classification (NCBI taxonomy): domain Eukaryota; kingdom Viridiplantae; phylum Streptophyta; class Magnoliopsida; order Malpighiales; family Euphorbiaceae; genus Mallotus; species Mallotus nudiflorus. The sequence continues at coordinate 103,130 of CANTUR010000693.1, forward strand.
GCACAGTGACATCATTGGATTATGAACATGATGACTCTAGTTCAGAATATGAACTTTTCACGTTATTGATATTTTTGACATGATTTTACGTTTTGAAAGTAGAGGATGCAAAATGATGACATGAGACAAACAAAATAAAATATAAATTATTCATATAGCATGCGAATTGCCAGTCTTATCATGTAAGCACAATAATATTCATAAATGCTGGTGATAACAAAATAAAAATGCATTGCGATAAAAAAAATATGCTAAATGATTGTGTGGTCCTTAGATTTGACTAAGCTTATATGAGTTTTAAAGCTTTAGCTTCAAAGGATTATCAAGCTTTCCTCATCGAGAGGTTCAACATGATGTGTAGAATGATGCTAGTTTTTATACCTTTAAAGCGTGCTTTGACAAAGATGAGGCTATGTTTGGTGAAAGGGAGACCTAATAACTTAAGAAAAATACAGTGGGAGAGCTAAAACTATTTAGAAGTGGGTTTTCAATGCGTTCAAGCAGACATATTTTTGAGTGTATGTGTGTTTTTTCTTGCTCCTCCCCCTCAAAATGGGGTGTGGAGACACCTATTTATAGTGCTAAATGTGAGGAAGAGGGGGGCATAGGTGTGGTCACATGTGCGTCCTTAGGACAGAGCATGTGGCTACATGAAGTGTGCATGACTGCGCACTTGTCGCATTCCCACACATGCTTGCATGAGGTTACACACATTTTCGGGTGTTATGCACTTTATTTGGGGCTTTTTCAGGCTATTCTGAGGTTGGTTCCAAGGGTTTTTGGGCCTTCTAAATGTGTTTCTAAAGTCCGTTTTGTCTAATTCAGCTTTAATTTTAGTACGTGACACCTAAGGGTGTATACGCACACTTCTAAGCAATGCGCGCTAATTCTCAGGTTGTTTCAGACTATTCTAGGACCACTTTTGAAGGTTTTGGACTTTTTCATATGGGTTCCTGAAGTCTATTTTGTGTGAATTGGCTTTGATTTTAGTGCATGACACCTAGGGGTGTTCGTGGCTATACACGCACTTCTAGGAAACGTGTGCTAATCCTCAGGTTATTTTGGACTATTTCGAGACCACTTATAAAAGTTTTGGAGCCTTCTGGATGTATTTTTTAAGTTCATTTGATTAAAATTGATTTTCATTTTTTTTCACGAAGTTAGGTCCCGGTCTAATGAAATGAACATCGATTTAATAAGTTATGTGTTCTGAGAGGAGATTCTCGAAATAAGCCTTTTATTTTTTTGATAATTCATATTTCATAAGATCAGAGGGCAAGTTAATGGCTTGGTGATCGATTTTGAACACTGGTGGGATCGGTTAAGGTTTTAGGGTTGTGCACTTCAACGGTGTTACGAATGAGTAGACTTTAGTCTTTTCGAAGATTCATTTCATCATAAGACCATTTTTTGGGACAATCAAATTTGAGGTGTGACTAGGGAGTTCATACTAGTGGCACCCTACCTCAAGCTTTCAGTTTTTCTTGTTGGATTAAGATGTTGTCAACTCAACAACTTCCTCTACTAGTATCAACATGAATAGGATGACCAAAAGTGGTGTTGGAGTGCTAGCACCTTTTTTTTTAAAAAAAAAAAACCTCACTTTTCTCTGTCTATATTTGTTTTGTTTTCTCAAAAGAACTAACAATAACTGAAAAAGAGTTGATATAAACTCAAGAGAAAAAGATGTACCTATACACATCCAATCTAGGTCTTTTACAAACCTTTCTCTTACCAAAACCATTTTGATATATTAATTATCTTAAATAAATAATGAACCTCTCACTTATCAAAACCATTTTGATATATTAAATTATTTTAAATAAATAATGAAATAAATATAAAAATATAAAAACTCAAAAAAAAAAAATATATAATCTAGTATGAAATTTATATACATCAACAAAGTTATGAATAAAAGCCAATAAAACATAAAAAATAAAAAATGACTTACATAATAAGAGTAATATAATAAAAAAATTAAATTTTTAATAGAATATATCATTTCCATTATACTTTTTTATAGATTAAGAGTGTAAAGTGAGAATAATTATTATGCATACACTTCATTTTACGAGGATCAACAATACAAATTGAGTGGTAGAATGTGAATATTTATAGAGATATATGAGAAAGAATACAAAAGGTCAAAAAATTTTATATATATATGTATTGTTTATAAAGAAAAAACAAACTTATAACTCTTAACTTTTCATATCATTCTTTCACTTTTATAAAAGAATAAAAAAAAATATAAAAATTCAAAAGAAAAAATTATAATAAAAAAAATCTCGTGTGGCTATCATATAAATATATATGTTATGAAGATATTTTATATGAATGAATATAATTAATTAATTAATTAAATGGGACGTTTAGATAAAAATATATTATATTAATTATTTATTAAAATAAAAGTAATAATTTATAATTTTTCATAACATATAATTTAATTTTATAATAATAAATAAAAATAAAAAAGAAAAATTAGAGTTTCTATATTTTAAATAGGTAGAATATAAAAAAAGATTACCGGGAAAAAACTTAATTTTGGTGAAAAAATAAAAATAATATTTTTAGTTTTTGATTGTGAAAAATATTAATTAGAAACAACAATAACATTAAAAAAAATATTCAAAAAGTTTATTTCAACTAAAATAAAAAGTGTATTTAATATATGCTTAAAATATAGATTGTCATATATATATATATATATATATATATATATGAGTCCACATCCATTATCTGAGGTTGAGGCCAAGGTCTCAAATTCAAAATTTCCACTTAATGGAATAAATTTTTACTATTGTATTGAACACTCGATAATTAGTATTTACTTGTACTTTTTCTACTTTTTAAAGTACGTTAAATATTGTAATATATAAAAATATTTTTATTATTATTATTTAAATTTTAAATTTTATTAAATTTTTAATATTTTCAAAACAAATTTTTGAAATAAAAATTGACTATACTTAATTATTATTAAAACATTATTTACATATTAATAATAAAATAATAAATTTTTCTAATTTTAATTAAAAATGTTTTACCCTTTAAACTAATATTTTTAAATAAACAATAAAAAACTATTTTCATTTAATTTGTTAAATGGTTACTTAATGAAAATTTATAGCATATTTGTAAGTTACCTAATTGTATTAAAAATAACATTTTATGTTTAGTAACTTGTTCTTTTAAGATAAGTTTAAGGATGAAATATTTAAAAGAAATCCTTAATGTGTGCAAAAAATAAAAGTACAAGGGCTTAATACAATAAAATTGAAGTTTAAAGGTTCATCGTAATAAAATTTAGGTGTTTAAAGTCTTAAAAATGGGTTTTGACTTTAGCCTATTTCACCTCCTCAACTATCATAGCTTTTTATCACATATTTAAAACTTTCATTTTGCACCTATGTCACTCCTCATTCATGAGTAATAGGTTTTGTTTCATTCATAACTTGCCAATGCACAATTGCTTATATGTGCAAAGACGAGCAAGAGTGTGAATGTCACGACCCGAACTCGAGGGCACGTGACCAGCACTAAGGAATGGGAAGACATAAGGCTCCCAAAACTCGTAGTAAGCCTTAAAGAAAAGATAAACAACACCTTACAATTTAAAACTTTATTTTAAGATAGAACACATTATCAAACTGATTTTTCTAAAAAAATAAACAAATTCAAATGCTAAATAAAATGTGTTTCAACGTCACATATCATAAATTAAACTTAAAACTTTATACATAAGCGTGGTTCGTACAAATAACTACACAATATACTTAAATCATACAACTCTTAGTACATATACTACTGCAGTAAACTAGATTAACACACAGTACAGCTTACAATGACCTACATAAAATAGCCGGTGAAGAAGAAACCTGGCGTGGAGGTAGTCTGAGGTCGAACTCCCAAGCTCCTAAAAAAAAATTGAGGGGAATCAGACCTCACTGAGTAAGTCAATAAAAAGAGCTGTACGGATTAAAACCCTTTTTGAAAACTATATGTTTATAGTAAAAATAATTTATAGTATATATTTATAGCTTTTGAAAAATCTCGGTAGAACCCTAAACCCAAAATCTAAATGGCCAACCGGGCCCACTTATTCCACTAGACTACCGGTCTCCGAGAGCAAAGGCATCAACCGAGTCACTTAGCCGTAGTCATTCACTTAATCCAAATATATGGCTATGGCGGTCCCTGAGAGCAAAGGCATCGACTGAGGCACCCATCCTAGTCCATTATTAACCTTACAATCATTGGCGGTCCCCGAGAGCAAAGGCTTCTACCGAGGCACCCGTCCTATTTTAACATTCACCAATCATATATATTACGAATCCATCTCTCAATCTCTACCATGTGCACATAGTCCTGGTGAAACCCACCAGGTAGCCCGTTCTACCAAAATTTCTCAAATCGATTTTAAATAAATAAAATGCATTTAAATTAAATAAATCATATAATCAATATAATAAAAATACGAGCGCATGCATTCTTTAAATAAACACACGCACAGATTGTTCTATTGACTTATAGGATGAATGCAAAGGTTGACGATCACTCGTCTGCCTCGGTCTCACAGCTTCTACTCCGAAATGCTCTAAAAGAAAAATAATAAATCGACTTTTAAAACATGACTATGGAATCGAAATCAACAATCAACAAAACAATGAAATTTCAGCCTGACTCAAGGAAAATTGGATAAGACTCGACAGACAGGATAACCTAACTAACAGTAGAAGTTTTACGAATATCACGTTTTACGATAAAAAAAAATCTACCAAAATTTTGGCAGAGTCTCCTCTGTAAAATAGACATCTCTCTACCAAAGGTAGAGCCAGATCTGCATAAAATGCACTTCTAATATCCACACTCGAGTCGGGCTCCCAACTTCTAATTTTTGCTCCGACCGAGATCACAACTCAATAAAAAATCAAGAATTAATAATATTTATTTCTCAAAATACACATTTCACATACACATATACTAAAAATAAATAAACATATATAAAATCTTAATTATTCAAAATTAACAACTAAATTTGTATTCCTTCGTCAAAACATAATTATATCCTTATTTTAAATCCATTAAAATGTATTTTATATATATATATATATATATATATATATATATATATATATATATATATATATATATATATAATATTTGGGATCTAATATTTAAAATTTACACTACTTAGGTAAAAATACCAATTAATTTATAAAAATTGTCTAAACCCCTTAAATATTAATAAAACTAATTAAAATATATATTTAACTATATTTAGTGTAAAATTATATTTTTACCCCCCTAAAATACATAATTTACATAATGTGCTATTAATACTAAAAATAATTCCTTAAAATTATTTAATCATGCCAAAAATTCATTTTCTCAAATTAAATCTTCCTAATATAATTAAAACATTTAATCAACCAACAATTTTCTCCCAAAACATATTATTTAACCTAAAAATCACATTTCGCTTAAACTCAAAAATATTTATAAAAATAGTATAAAAATCACAAAAATTATAATTTGAGTTCTAAAATTAATAACATTCACTAATAACCTCAATTATTAAAATTTCATAATTTTTTAACCATAATTTTTGAAATTAGCATAATTACCCATTAAATACCTAAAATTTATATAATTCTCTAATTAACACCAAAAATTCTAAAACCTTAAATAAAATTAATATATCAAGAACAATTAACTATAATTACTCAAATTTTACTAATTAAACCAAATAAAATCCAATAAATCAACTAAAAAAAATTTAAATAAAAATTATGCAAAAATTCTGCATAACTAAAAAAAATCCACCATAAATCCATAAAAGCATCAAGACTAACATAATCATCAATAGCAATTACAGCATGACCATGATCTACCAAAGCTTCAAGGAAATTGAGAAGAACAGGGAAGAATGAGGGCTATCACTCACCACACCGCTGGACAGCACAGAGGGAGGGGAAGGAGACCTGTTGCCATCGGAAAAAGGGGAAGGATGGAGGCAGCACAGGCAAAGAAAAAGCAAATGACAAGCGGAGGGATGAAGCTGGCAGGAGGTGCTGTCGCACGCACAGAGGACCAGAGCTGGGCTGTTGTGCGAGGAGAAGAAAATGTTGTCGTGCGAGGAAGAAGAAAACAGCAGCAGCAACACTCCTGGAGCTTAGTGCATGGTGGTGATGGAGTTCTCAAGCAAAGGGGAAGGTGGCACAGTGAGGAAGAATGGAGAGATGGTGAGGGACGGAGAGGGAGGGGGATGCAGGGCTCGGGAAGCTTCTTTGCTTCCTGTTTTCATTTTTTTTTCTGTTTTCTTGGTTGTTTTTTGTCTTCGGTTTGGTCCTTCTCTTCACACATATATATATATATATATATATATATATATATATATATATATATATATATTATAAACTATTAATATATTATTATACATATATGTGTGTCTAGGTAAATATTAGTGTGTATATATATATATATATATATATATATATATATATATACATACACTACATGCACTTATATATACAAGTCATTTTAATATACACATCAAAATAATATTTAACCCAATATATATATATATATATATATATATATATATATATATATATATACATGTTTATAGTAGCACATAATTTACCATAAAATTTAATATAGTTTAAAATAGCAATAATAATAATGATAATAATAGACAAATGGAATTTCTAGACATTAAGTAAATAATACTCACACATATTAATAACCCTAAATAATATTAACATATATATAATATAATGCATAAGTAATTATTAATAATACTCTTTAAAAATCCATTTATTTAAATAAATATATGGTATTACAGTGAAAACCTAAAAACATTATTGACATGTATTAAAATGTGAATCTATCTCTAGTTCCAAAACTTAGAGAAGGATACTCACCATCCATTATTTTTTTGCCATTTCATCTCTACCAAATAGTTGAACTAACTCATCATCTTTGCCTCTTATTCCTTCACTCTTTGGCATCCTTTTTTTTTTTTTATCTTGCGATGAACCTTTTTCCCTAAGTCTCTACTAGACCAAATTTAGATCAAAATCAACTGCCACCTACACCAGTTGCTAAAAGAAATATATGCTCAACAACAAAACATGTTAAATAAGTTCTCTATTGGCATTGTTACTTTTAGGATGCTTTTTAGGATAACATTTTTTTTATATCATTACCATTTTAAGAACCCAATTGAAACATTAAAGTTTACCAATGGTAGTAGTCTTGGCAACAATAATTCTAAAAGACTCAATGATGAATCAGTAGTTCTAGTCTTTTTTATATGGGTGTTGTACAACTATAGAGAACATTAACAAATGAAATTATTACTGCAAATCTTTTACTATGTCATAAAATTAATTCTATAAAGAGATCTTATTGTTATTGTTATAGGTCAAGTCCTAATTTATAGCCACTTCCACCATTGCCTCGACCTTTTTTTTTTATGACATGTGAATACAAAAAAAAAAAATTTATGTTTGATAAGGTGGGCCACAAGATTGCTTTTATACCTTACAAGTCTCCATAATCACTAATAATGAAGCTGCCTCCTCCACTACCACCACCTTTAATAATTGAGGATATTAACCAAATTAATTTATATTTTTCCACAATGCTAAATTTTTTAGCTCATCCACTACCATAAAATATGTGAAAGGAAATTTAGTCTTGTGGAAGCATTAAAAGATCAAAACATTTTTTAAGGCAATAAATATGATAATTAAAAATAAAAGAAAAGATAAATAGAGAACACAAATATTTAACATGGTTCAACATAAGCCTACTCCACTAATGAAAAGAGGAACAAATTTGTTGATTAATAATAAAGATATAAGAAAAACAATATTGAGATCACCACTCAACCCTTGAACTTAGATATATACAAATAAGCTTACATATCAAAAATATCTTAATGAGAGACTAAAAGCTTATATTTAAAATACAATGGACACTTTTTTTCACACATTAATACACATAATTTTATGCTTATTTGTAAAGGGGTAGAGCATCCTTTTAACCATCACTACTAAAGGTAGTTATGTTAATGCCAAGAAACATAGGGTCTTTTAAGATTAAAAAAAGAAGTTTTTCATTTACCCTTGACCATGTATCATCAAAGTAATAGTCTTGGACACCAACTCCTAGAACTACCATTTTTAGGGTTAAAACAACAATAAGTGTAGAGAATGTAAACAAAAGGGTAAGTTCATAAAAAAAATGTAGAGGAACAAAATGGCTAAAATCCTAAATTAAAGCCAATTTATTAAGATAAAGTGATGATAACTTTAAATAGAGTGACAATGTGGAATTGTCTTAAATGTAACTTCTTTAAGTATCTATACTTGTGTTTTTACTTGTATCCAAATTTTTTTAGTTTATTAATTCCACATAATTGAATGTTTATTACACATATTATTATCTCTAAACTAAGGGTGAGTGTTGTATGATTTAAATAAAGTAAACCTATCATTTACCAATAATTTAATGATAATACAAAGATCATTCATATAAGGATTTCTTATAATAACTAGACTCTAATTTGTGTACTACTTCCTAATCAATCAAACACTTAGATTTTAAATTATTAAACTAAAACCAAAAATAAAACTCAAATCTAAGTTAAACATTCAAATTTATCAAATTTTAATTTAAATAAAGAGTATAAACCATGTTTGTTTTGCATCATATTGTCTCTATAACAAGTATGTCAGTCTTGTTTGATTAACAAGGATTATTGTCTTATTGTTATAAAACTATTTTGCTTTTCTATGGCTAGTGATTGCATCGAGCAATAACATAAAGACAAGTATAAAACATCTTTGTGCTAGAATTGCATTAGAGGACGAGGAAGAAAATAAACTAATAGTGGAAGAATATGAAGTGCAGGTTTTTAGTGGGGATCTAAGATTGTGTTTGGTAGGAAGCTTTTTAATTGATAGAAATATCAATTTCTTAGGTTTGAAGAATATGATAGTGATGATATAAAGACCTAAAAAGGGCATTTATATTCAAGAATTGCACTAGAATCTTTACTTATTTCAGTTCTTTTATAAGATTGATGTTCAAAGGCTTGTGGAAGGTGGACCATAGACATTTGATTAACATCTATTATTAGTAAAGAGGCTAGAAGTTAACAAACAATCTACAAATGTGCTTTTATTTGATATAGAGTTATGGGTTCAAATATACAATTTTCCCATTGGCTTTATGTTTGAGAAGATGGGAAAGCATATTGGTGATTGTACAATTTTGTTACCGATATTGTAATTGTAAAAGTGTATAGGAATTGGTTACCAAAACTAAGTAAGAGATAATAGTATTTAGTATACAATTTTGGATCCACCAGCGGATAATAATAATAAAATTATAAAAGGAATGATAATGGATTATAATAATAAATCTCTATTCATAATAGAAGGGTGGGTTACAAGCCTTTTAATTAATGAAATGGTAAACTTTGGCTTGAATGAAGAAGTTAAAGGAGGGCCATTAAATTTTTTATTAGAAAAAGAATAAGTGGGAATAATAATGGGATTAATGAGTGATTCTCTTAAGAAGAGTGTGGAGGGAGTCATTATTATTAATCCTAAGAGGCATCATATGAGGGAGGAAGAGGATAAGGAAAGTGAGATCTTAAGCCAATTCATAGGCCCATTTGCTATAGAAGTGGTATGTCAAAAAAATAAGGGAATGGCAAGTCCTAAAGTATAGGCTCACTAAGGGTAATGAGAATAATTTATTGGAATTACAGTGGGCTGGGCGACCCATAAGCAATTCATTTCTTGAATGAAATAATATTCCTCAAAAAGCTTTATTTTATGTTCCTTAATGAAACTCTATGGATTCAACAGGGCATAATGGATGAATAAATTTATTTTAACAGTAAGAGTGTGTGAAACTTCTTGGTTATTCATGTAACCATATAGATATAGTGGTGGATATAGATGATAAGCCCTCTTGGAGAGTGACACAGTTTTCTAGATTTCCTGAAAGGAATAATAGACATAAGTCATAAGAGTTGCTCTAGCTTTTACATGAAAATGTGAAGTTGCCTTAGTGTTGTATAAGGGATTTTAATGACTTGCTATCATAAGATGAGAAGAGGAGTGGTGCAAGGTATCTTATCTCTTTTATTCAGGGATTCAATTCAATAGTGGGTGATTATGGTTTGATAGATTTAGGAATTAGGAAAAGGGAAAGAGCACTAAGAATATTATTAAAGAAATGATGGATCATGTTTTAGTATATAGTGACTAGTTGAATATTTTCCACTAGGCTAAGGTGTACCATTTTAAGATTTCTTCTTTAGACCCCTTTACTTATGGTTCTTACTATTATTAATCCTAAGCCTATGGTAAAGTGATTCAAGAATGCTTGGCTTAGGGAGCCAAATTTTAGGGAAGTGGTCACTAGAGTCTAGAATCAAAATGAGGAAAGTGACTTCCTTTATCCAAAAGAGGATTAAAAGATGTGGAGAAGAGCTTTAGAAATAGGATTGGTCATTGACAAGTAACTTTATAAGTAGACTCGACAAATGGAAGAATAAGATGTGTAGTTTACGGGGCAAAACAGATCCTATCTTTATTAAGGCCTATTATAAGGGTAGATCTCAATTCAATGAATTGTTGAATCAATAAAAAGTTTATTATAGGCAATGGTCCAAGCAACTGTGGCTTAAGGACATGACAGTAATTTTAAATATTTTTATAGGTGTGCTTTAAGAAGGAAAAAACAACATGATTCAAAGGTAAAAGGATGGGGAGAAGAAGTAATAGGATTAGAGCTATAGGATAATTAATAGAGAAATGTTTCAAAAATCTATTTGATTCTACCAGCTTTGAAGGAAAGGAGATTTTGATGAGTGTTCAACAAAAGATTACACTTTTATAAAATCATATTTTGTTGGAGCTAATTAATAAGGAAAAAATAAGACATGTTGTCTTTTAAATGGGTCTTGACTGGACTCTAGGGCTGGGTGGAATGAATGTCACTTTCTTCCAATGTTTTAAGAGCATTATAGGTAAAGATATTATTGCCTTTTATACTAAGTTTATTCATAATTATTGTTTTCTTAAGGGGTTAAATAATACTTATCTTATCTTGATCCCTAAGAAGAAGTTACCAGTGATGATAGGAGACCTTCGACTAGTATCTTTTATGTAATGCCTTGTATAAAATACTGTTGAATGTTTTGGTAAATAGGATGAATAAGGTCTTGGTTAATGTGGTCTTATAGTTCAAGATGCGTTTGTCCTAAAGAGCCTAATTTCAAAATAATAGTCGATGAAATTATGCATTTCTTGAAGAGGAAAAGGCAAGGAAAAGAAGGTGTTGTGGCCTTAAAAGGGAATAATAGCAAAGCTTATGATTGTGTGGAGAAAATTTTTTTAAAGAAAATTATGGCAAAGCTTTGTTTTAATGAAAATTGGATTTAGCTAAAAATGATGTGTGTTTCTTTAATTTGTTACAACATTATCCATGGCAATAGAGAGCTTGGTCCTATTATTCTTAAGCATAGGTTGAGGTAGGGTGACCTGCTGCCACCTTACTTATTCATTATTTATGCAAAGGGGTTGTCTTCTTTAAAGGAGGAAGGAGCCCCAAAGGTATGACTCATGGCTAAAAAGTTATCACTTATTCTTTATAGATGATTGTTACTTATTTTGTGATTCTAATGAAGTGGAGAGCACTTAGCTTCTATGGGTTTTAAAGGAATATGAATTATCTTCAAAAATCACTATTAGGTTTTAATTCAAATGTTAATATTTTTTATGGAGTTAATATATCTCAACTTCTTGGTGTTTCTAAAGCATTTTTTTCAAGGTTCTTACTTAAGATTACCCTCCTTTATAGGAAGAAATAAAAGAAAAACTTTAGCTTTTATTAAAGAGAATTTGAGAAATAAGCTTCATGGATGAAAAATATGGCAAAGCTTGGTTTTAATGAAAAGTGAATTTGGTTAATAATGATGTATATTTCTTCAGTTTGTTATAAAATTAACCATGGAAAGTGAGAGCTTGGTCTTATTATTCCAAAGCGTGGGTTAAAGTAAGGCAACCTAGTGCCACTTTACTTGTTCATTATTTATGTAAAGAAGTTATATACTTTACTAATGAGGAAGGGGGCATAAGGTATGTGTAGAAACTTAGTTCGATCAGCCCATGATAGGGGGCAAACTATGGATGCTCAGTTTAATCAGCCCATAATAGAGCTCGATGATGAGAAATGTAAAATTTGAATGCAAGAGAAAAACCTAAAATCTTCTTGAAAATGAGCCTAAAGGGTTGGAAACCCAAAACCCTCGTAAGGCAGACACATCACCTTGGCCCTCCAAGCCTAGTACATGGTAGGCTAGAGAGGCTATGCTTTTATGAAGAGGTAACCACTTTTATGGCAGTAAGTGAAGATGTGATTGCCTCATCGTAGAGGCATCGCCTCTGCATTAAATGTAGAGGTGACAATGGTGGTTAAGGGCGAGCCCACCTCAATTAGAGCTCAGCCTTTAGTCTGAAAAAGAAATTTTTAGGAAAAGAAAAATGCTAGAAAATGCAATGATGAAGGAGAGTAATAAGGAAATGGGCTAGTGGTGTGAATAAAAGAAGGAAAGAGAAATAAAAGAAAAAAACTTTTAGCAATTGGGAGTAAAAAAAAGAGAGGTTTCAGAGGAAGGGAGCTCTGAAAAGAGGCAGGAAAAATGGTTTTGGAAGGGGGAAAGAAAGCTTAGAGGTTCATTTTCTTGAGAAGGAAAGGGGGGAACTTAACATTCAAGTGAATATCAAATCCATACTTACCTTTAAGGGCCAATCATTTTAAGAAAAAGCTTTTGTTTTAGTAATGATCCTTACTTTCTTTCAATATTAAAGCTTAGTATTATTGAACTCCTAATTTACTTACTTAGTTATGTGCTTCTTATGCTCATTATTTGTGACATGCCATGTCTTTAGCATGATTCACTAATTTTTTGTGTAGTTGTGTATCTAGCTTATTTTTCCAAGTTGGTCCTTGCTTGAGAACACATTTTACTACTTTTGACAGTCATCTGCATTTGTTGATTAGGTGATCACCACTGCCAAAAGGCACTGTCTCTTTGTTATAAGGCAATCGCTTTATAGTAGAGGCAATCACTTCATTGTAGAGGCGATCACTACTCTGATAGGGTCTTACATGACCATGTCTCATTTTTTTTATATAAATCGTGTATGATTCCCATGAATGTATATACCTTAGCATTCTTAGGTCTATTTTGTATGATCACTTTGTTAGGTTGTTCAATTAAAGTTTAGCATTTATTTCTCTTATCGTTTTGTTTCTTTTATTTTACTAAATTGATTCATGAGATAATCCTGTGGATTTTTATGTAGGATCTTTATGTATTTAGGAAATAACATATTCTCTATTGTAGGGGTTTATCAGTGATTTTTAATTATCAAGTATTTATCTTGTTAATTAGTTCTTGAGAGGTTTTATTTAATTCAAATAGTTTATTTTTAGTTTAATCTCGGTTTATTTTCTATTTATTATACTTTATTTTGCACAAAATGTTGTAACCCTTAATCCCTTCCCCATTTAGTTTGGAATGTATGGTTGTAAATTATAATTTTTGTTTTATTTATGGTGAATATTAGACCAATCACATGAATTAATTTAATGTGCAAACTTGGGTTAAATTATAAAATGAGACAATTGTCTAAAGGAAATTGTAATTCATGTGGTAATAAAGAAATTATTGAATAATTAGGGGTAATAAATTAGAAAACACAAACAGAGGTCAACCGCAAGGTTAGGTGGGCATTCAAATGCCCATACCTAGTTTCTGAAGCCATTCTCTGATGATGACTTCTAGGAACCTCTATGGAATCCAATTGCTATATAAGTGTGTCCCAGTTATCACCTAGGTGGCGACTCCATCTCTGATTAGGCTTCAAGACCTATTTTATATTTCCTATTAGGCCTCAAACCCAAACAGTGTCATGGTTATCAAACACTTGGGTGCGCACTAAACCCCGCCACCTACAGTGGCGACTCCATTGGGGATAGAAAAATGATCCCAAGTATTTCATAATTTATTATCTTTAACTATTCTTTTATTTCTTTTGCACTTCTACTGCATTCACTACACTTTTTGCACACAATGAGCACTTCAGTCCTAATTAACCCGATAATAATCATTATTTTACTACCTATATTTCACTCAAACCTATTTGTGAAATATTTTATTATTGTCACTCACGACACTTACTTATCCACATCGTATGGACCCTTGAGTGGGGAGACGTATATTATGGATGTATATCATTATGGGAGTCGAAGCCTTTTTCACCTGAGACTTAGCTCATGTAATAACCTAGTAATCTCTTTTAGGAATTTTCCCATTGCATGTGTTTTATGCCCTTTAATGGATCCTTAAATAAAACTCAAGCCCGTTACAAATGGACTTTATTAATATGGGCCTTTTATGCCTATTCTCCACTTATTTTAAAATAAGTGTAATCAAAATGGGCCTTTCATGCCCATTTTGGCCCATTGAAATGGATCTTGACAAGGTAAGGCCTTAATGTCATTCTCGGCCAGTTAAAGGTAGCCTTTGGATTTATTTAAAGGATTTGTTATTTGTTTGCTCCATTTTGTGAGTTATCTTGCATACATTAGTTTTATCATCCCATGTTGATAACTAAAACCCAAACAAAAAATCCTAAGATAAGATACCTACCATTGAACACGTATGTGGGAGAAACAAAGGTGGAGGTCATCATTTTTGAAGCTTTGTATTTTGTCTTTATATATATTAAGCATGCTTGTTTATTTTCTTGCTTTCTTTGAATAATAAAATGGACCTGCATATCATGCACACACATCATGCATAATTCTGACATGTGGTCTTGTAACATTATAGATTCTTCAAGCTCATCCAAGTGGGACCAGTCCAATTTTAGTCTTTTAGTAAGAAATTTAGAAACATAAATGGTAGGAGGTTTTGCTCCTCAGGCTTTTAAAGCACAGTTCAAAGAGGAAGTATTTACTGAGACCCGGTCTATGATGAGAGAGATGATGGGAGAGATAACCAAGCTAATCAAAGAGAACCAACCTACATAGCCAGCCAGCCTGATTGATCTTGATGTTAAAATTCCAGTACGAAAATGAGAAGGAGACAATGTGACAATCCTGGTTGATATGCCAAAATGAAGGAATGTGAACCTAACTAACAACGTGGAGCAGTCGGACTGGGCTAAAAGCATAACCAAAGCCATGACCCAAATGTAGATTATGAGGAAGGAAAAGGGCATGGATGCTCTACTGGACCATACTGATTTGAATTTGGATGAGGAAGATGATTTGTTACCCTGAAAATTCAAATTCCTTAACATGAAAAAGTATTTTGGAATCAAAGATCCTTATTTTCTCTTAAAGCGATACATGACTTACATGAAAGCCACAGAACTGAGTAAAGCACAGATAGTCAAATAGTTCCCCATGTCATTGGAAGGTGCACTAATCCCTTGGTATTACACTATGTCTAGTCCGATTAGAAAAAACTATGTGCTACATTTGTAAAGTAGTATGGCCTCAATGTTCAGTAGGAGGTATTTTTAAAGGATCTACAAAATACCAAGCAGAGGTTTAATGAATCCTTCATTAATTATTTGACTTGCTGGAGGGGGATGCTATCTTAAATGAGGCACAGGCTTTCGGAGTTAGATCAATTGATGCTGGTAATGGAAGGGTGTGTACCGACATTATCCAAGAGACTAAGGGATTTGGGAGTCTAGAACTTTGAGGAACTTTACAGATTTGGGGTTTAAAAGGAGTCAGATTTGGCCTAGGAAAAGAGGTTCTTTGGGGGAAGATCTGAGGGCAAGGATGGAGTCACCTCAAGCAGTAATGTGCAAATCAATACCATCATGCAACCAAGCAGCAGTTTGTAGATTAACACTGTTAGGCAACCCCAAAGATTCTTAAACTTGGGATGGCCTTGATCCAAAGTCCTCAAAAAGTGGATTGAGAAGAACCTATTACGACCCTTACCTTTACAGAAAATCTTGCCAGGTGCCAACTTGAAGCTTTCTTGTGAATTCCATTAAACTATTAGACATGACATCAACAATTGTGCCCATTTAAAACATGAAATTTAGGACCTGATTGATGTAGGTAAAATCACTGACCCTAAGATGAGAAAGCCAAACACCCAGAATAACCCTCTACCCAATTACCAAAATGTACTACCACCTAACAACCCGTATTGATGATTAACACTGGTATAATAAAATAATAAGTCTTGAACTCTTTTGTTGACACTATTTCTAGCCTACCAAAGCTTGAACCCGAAACAAAAGACCTAAACCAAAATAAATAATATATAGAGCTTATTATGCATGTCTTAGATATCTTGAGCTCTAATGATGAGGATGAGGGGCAAGTTGATTTATGGGGTAATGAGGGAAGTAGAATGGGCCAATCTATAAGGAAGTTCGAGGAGAAGAGAGAAGAAGCTAAAAATACTGAGCCTGAACCAGAAAAGATGGAAAATTTAGAGAAAGCAAAAGAAGTAAAGAGAAATGAGGAAACCATCGCTAGTGTTTGGGAGTTATTCATGCATTCTAGAGACTAGTGGAAAGCATTAGTTCTAGCACTGGATTAGAAAAAAAATCTCCACAAGTTGTACTCCTAAGCAAATGGTTAATTCATTAACAGAAACCCCCTAAGGCACCATAATGTTTGTTGATGACGATTTACCCTTAGAAGTGAGGGATCACTATAAAGCCTTATTCATTAAGGCTAAAGTGAATGATAAGATGCCCTAGTGTGTTATGGTAAATAATGGTTCTGCCATTAATGGGTGTCCATTAAAGATTCTACAGAAGTTAGGATTGACTGTGGCAGACTTAAAGCCTTCTAAGGTAATCATTAAGGCCTATGATGATACAAACAGGCCTGTCAAGGGGACGTTTAAATCTTCGGTTAGGATGGGACCTATCAAGACCTGGGTTGACATGCTTATGATTAATATTCTTGTGACCTTCGATATTCTACTGGGAAGGCCATGGTTTCATCCTCCTAGGTTGACATGCTTGTGATTAATATTCTTGTGACCTTCGATATTCTACTAGGAAGGCCATGGTTTCATCCTTTGGGTGGTGTGCCCTCTACTGTACATCAGAAAATCAAGTTTCCATATGAGGGCAAGGTTATCACCATCTCTATTGAGACTGAAGCTACTATGGCTGCCTTAAAGCTAGCTCCTAAGGAGATAGCTATAAGCCCGAGCTTTGAGATATACGTGATTTATGAAAATGAGATGGACAAGAAAGTTCTTAACATGATGCGTAGCATGAAATTTATGCCCGACATAGGATTAGGAAGGAACTAAAGCGGATCGTCAGAATTTTTGGAGTGTAAGGTACCCATTTTGAAGCATAGGGTAGGATTTGAGGGGACTAATGGCTCTAAAGAAGAAATTAACATCTAGCATCAGCTTGAGAAAGAAGAGGAAGAGATTATAGTCAAGAGAAAGGCCTTATGGTAAACTTTTATAAGGGAAGGCATCGGATATCTGTATAGTGGGGCTTCGAAACCTCTGGTAATGGCTGGAGAAGTGATCTTGGGCTTTGAAATCTTTTCTAAGTTCATGAATGAAATGAAGAAAGCTGCTATTAAAGAAGTTCTAGTGGAAGAGCTGGTACCAGCCAAAGAAGAATTTGAGGAGAACACAACCACTATGTATATAAAGGACGTCGATGATTAGGGCAAGGAGTAGGATTTCGTTCCTATATTCTCAATTCCATCATGGATGTCATTTATGACAATTTTTATGTTTCTCTTACTACTTTGTTTAAAACTGATGATTTGTTCTTTTTGAAAGTTAATACAATGTGTGATGTGTTTCTTAATGGTTATTCTGTTTGTAATGATCATTTCATGTATATGTTTGACATTAATTCCATGTAAACTAAATCATTAAATTTAGGCACAAATGATAACCCTTAAAATATATTACTTGCTTCTAATGTAACTTATGATAAGAGTGAAAAATTAAAGAAACGCTAATAAAAATATAGAAAGTATTTACTTAGGGCTAAAAGGATATGCCTGGGATTGACAAAGAGATCTCTGAACATAGGATCCCTACATATCCTAATATATCACCAGTAAAGCAGAGGAAGAGGAGGTTGAGGCTAAAATGGGCTCTCTTAGTTAAAGAAGAAGTCAAAAAGAAATTAAAGGCAAAGTTCCTAGAGGTAGTGGAGAACACCTAGTGGTTAGCAAACATAGTCTCGGTCCCCAAGAAAGATGAAAGGGTCAAAATGTGTGTGGACTACTGATATCTAAGCAAGGCTTACTTAAAATATAATTTCCCATTACCACACATCAACACATTGGTTGATAGCACTACCTCTAATGCAATGTACTCTTTTATGGATAGGTTCTCAAGGTACAACCAAATCATGATGGCAATAATGGATAAGCTAAAGACATCTTTCACCACTGAGTGGGGCATCTATTACTATCTGGTGATGCCATTTTAACTAAAAAATGCAGGAGCTCCTTATTAGAGAATGGTGAGTGCTCTGTTGCATGATATGATCTATAAAGAGATAGAAGTGTACATGGATGATATGATGGTGAAGTCTGCAACTAGAGAAGGGCACTTCAAAGCTCTAAAAAATTTGGCAAAGGCAAAAAAAAGTACAACCTCAGACTGAATATAAAGAAGTGTGTTTTTAAAGTGACATTTGGGAAGCTACTGGGGCATATTGTTAGTAAAAAAGGAATAGAAGTAAACCTAGATAAGGTTAAGGCGATTAGAGAAATGCCCGCACAAAAGAATGAAAAAGAAGTTAGAGGGTTCATAGGGCATTTGCAGTATATTAGTATGTTCATAGCTAAGTTGACTATTGTTTGTAAGCCAATCTTCAAATGTCTAAAGAAGAATCAGCATGTGATATGGTACGATGAATGTCAATAAGCTTTTAAAACTATTAAGAACTATTTGATGAATCCTCTAGTCCTACAGCCACCAAAGCCGAGTAAGCCTTTAATCTTATATCTGGCAATTAAGAAGGATGCAATGCTAGCCAAAGAAAATAAAGAGAGAGTTGAACACGCAGTGTATTACTTTAGTAAAAAGCCCCTGCAGTATGAAGCCAATTACAACCTTGTAGAAAAGACATGTGTGGCTGTAATTTAGGTGACAAAAAAGCTCCAATATTACTTTCAGTCATATAGGGTACAGGCAATTTCTAAACATGATCCCCTCAAGTATCTTCAACAAACTCCCTCGCTCATAAGAAAACTAGCTAGATGGTTAGTGCTGCTTTTGACATAGATTATGTGGTGAAGAAAGTAGTAAAAGGAAGGGCGGTAGCATACTTTTTGGCTTTGAATCCAGTAATCAATGAGCAAGAATGGGAGTTGGAATTTCCTAATGAATACTTAGGGGCCATAGAGTTACAAGGATAAAAAATGTACTTTGATGGATCCGTCAACAACAAAGGGGCTGGTATTGGTATAATACTGATCAGGCTGAAAGGAGAAATAATCCCGATAGTAAAGAGACTTGAATTTGAGGTAACAAATAATTAAGCAGAGTATGAGGGTTGCATCTTCAGTTTAGAAATACTACATAGTGTGGGGGCAAATGATGTTATCATATACAAGGATTCAATGTTGGTGGTAAAACAAGCTTTTAATATGTGGGAAGTAAAGGAAGATAGGCTACCTCCATATTAGGATTATTTGGTTGCTATTTTATTGTCTTTTACTCAGTGCAAATTTATTCATCTACCAA
Source organism: Mallotus nudiflorus (assembly GCA_947683625.1). Lineage (NCBI taxonomy): Eukaryota > Viridiplantae > Streptophyta > Magnoliopsida > Malpighiales > Euphorbiaceae > Mallotus > Mallotus nudiflorus. The sequence continues at coordinate 122,955 of CANTUR010000693.1, forward strand.
GAGAAGAGAACTATATAGTTGATGCTCTAGCTACTCTAGCTTCTATATGGGAAAGTGGAAAACAAACAGAGGTTAGGCCTTTAATATTAGCGAAGTCCTTAAACCCTTTCTATGAAGAAATAAGGGTAATGATGGTGGATATTATTGAGAATCCTTAGTTTTATTATTTGCAATGATACTTAAAAATGGGACAATTCTATAAGGATGCCGACAAGAAAGAAAGGATGTTCCTACAAATGCTATCTTGACAGTTCATTACCCACTATGGAATGTTGTATAAAAGAATACCTACGAGTGTCCACTTGAGATGTGTCGATAAAGAGGAGGCCTAGAAAGTTATGAAAGCAATTCATGAAGGAGTGTGTAGGCCATATATAAATGGGGCAGTCCTAGCAAAGAAAATAGCTCATCAAGGTTATTTCTGGATTATCATGGAAATAGATTGCATCAAGTTTGTAAAAATCTACCACAACTGCCAAGCTTATAGGGATATGAGCCATTCACTATCCATGGAGCTCTAAGGAATGACTTCTCCTTTGTTGTCTGTAGTTTAGAGGATTGATATCATAGGAGAGATAAGGCCAAGAGTATGGAACGTTCATTGATACATTATTGTGGCATTAGACTATTTCTCCAAATGGGTTAAGGCCAAGTCCTATACTACGATCAGCTCAAAGCAAATGTTGAGGTTTATTGAGAAGATTATAATCTATAGATATAGGTTATCACATCACATTGTTACTGATAATGGTGTTTAATTTTGGGTAGAGATAGTTACATTGCTAAGAGACTATAAAATTGAACATCGCATATCATCTCCATATAGGCCATAGGCAAATAAGGCAGTGGAATTTTCAAACAAGAATGCAAAGAAGATCCTAGTTAAAATGATGGAGAATTATCGAGATTGGGTGGATTACTTCTAGTTTGTATTATGGGGGCACTAAACCATTACTAGAACTTCAACAGGGGCCACTCCATATTCTTTAGTGTATGGATGAGAAGCTATGTTGCCAATAGAGGTCGAGCTTTAATCACTAAGGGTTCTCTTAAAGTCCAAAATCCCTAAATACTAATGGGTGGAAAGTCAACTAACGCAACTTACATTATTGGATGAGAAGAGGATAAGGGCTATTTATCATTCTCAATTGTATTAGAAGAGGATAGCCTAGGCTTATAATAAGAAGATCAAGCCAGGGAAAATCAAAGAGGGAGATTTAGTGATGAAGCTTACAAAGCCGATTATGACTGACCCATGAGGGATGTTTAAGCTGAATTAGGAAGCCCTATATGTGGTGAAAAAATTATTCTCTAAAGGTGTTGCTATCCTATTTGGTATCAAAGGAAATGAATTCTGAGAGCCTATTAACCTGGACAAGCTCAAAATGCACTTTTTGTAAAAGTATCACTAGGGAGAAAACCTCGAAAAGAGGTTGTCTATGCAAAAATTAAAGACAAAAATAAAAAAAAATAAAGAGTCTAGCTGGATTGAAAACCTCAAAAGAGACAGCCTAGGAAAAAATTAAGGATAGGTCAAAAGGATAGAGATAGAGAGAGATAAAATTGGTTAGTTGGAAACTTGCAAAGGCAAGCCAACTAATGACATGAGATATGTCAGAAGCAAAATGTATATTCATATTGTGCTTAAGTTAAATGGAATAGATTTTTTTGACTACTGTTAAACATTGCATTAAGTGAGTCATCTCCACATTCCATCGATTCTTAGGGCCCTAAAAATTATTCTGGATCTGCAATGGGAAGCACCAACAAGTAAGTGAGTCAAATTCATAAAAATTACTGACATGGATTTGATTATTATAGGTACCGCATCCTGTGTCAATGAGTTCAAGTGCTACCGATGGATATGCACTCGGGCCAGATGTCTCCTCAAGACTACTACCCCACCTGCTGATGGTAGGAAAATCATCCTCCATTTGCATCACATCAATGAGCAACTCTAGCTTTAGGGCCTAGACCTGTAAAAGAAAGAGGGATAATGGATGTTAATGAATATATATTGAAACAAATCAAGGAAGGGGAAAAGTATGGCATCTAGAATGGTGCTCCAAAAGCCGTAGAATCTTTGGGGCCCACATACCACCTTATCTATGCTCTGGTATAGATAGGCCAGAGCATAACTACCCCAATCATATGAAACACCTGATCCAAGTCCCGTAGAGGTAGTAAGAACATCAAGTCCATCGAGCTGGTGATGCTAGCAAAAAAGGTGGTGCCGATAAGATAAATAAAAAAAGCACACCACTTGATCAATCTCTTGTGGGGTGACCATCGCCATAGTTCTATCCCGAGTGTAAAAGCTCTTAATCAACTCAAGCTTGAGAATATGAGTCCCTTTTATGTCTAGGATCATACTTAGAAGGCGCTCAATATAAGCAACCTTCTAAGGGGTCAACTGGTGCAGGCTCCATTAAGAGGAACGGGATCTCCAGCACATGCAATCCCAATAATAGCAACAAAAGAGATGGGATCTAAAGTGAGCTCCTTGAAGAGGGGGTGGAAAGTGCACGTCATGTCAAACCACTTCTCCATCAGCACATGGAGCAGCTAGTAGTCCATCCGGCTCTACTCTGAGGGAAGCGAGAGAATGAGGTCTTTAAATCCAATGTCCTAGATCCAATCTTTTTGATCCTCTGTCAAATCATTATAAAAGACTCAGGCCCCATGAAACTTTTTGGCACCTTTGAACATCTGTGCATCATGCTGCAAAAAGGAATCAGGGAAGTTGAATTAATATAATACAATTTTATTTCTTTTCAAAGTAAAAAAAATGATTAAGTAATTGCAAATAGGCTGGTTCTCCCTATCATAGAGGTGCAACACCTCATGGATAAGATGATTGCCTCTATGCAAGAGGTGATGCCCTTGTGCGCTGGCATAGAGGCGATCATCCCTTGTCATGAAGCGATCGCTTTATGGGTAAGGTGATCACCTCAACGAAGAGGTAATCATCTCTACGCAGCGAAAGAAAATGAATAGTTTCTAAATTTTCACTAAATCCACAAAATACATGTTTAATCAATTTAATCTTTAATCGTAAATGATAAATGGACATTAATACAGACTAACCCAATGTGATTTCCAAGAAAATAAGAAGAATTCAGAAACTAACCTCCCTGGATGTCGATGAATAAATGTGACTCCTCAAATATACTAAGAGAGGAATCGTATCCCTCTTCAACAATCTAATAATATATGGGGCATTTATAGAATGAGGAATTCGGTCCTAATCAGGCATTAATGGCATCCACTCATAATCCATTTTCAAAAGAGTATATGTAGGGGAAAGAAAAAGGAAGAGTGAAAGAAGAGTGAAGGAAAATAGAAAAGAAAGAAAAGAAAGGAAGAGAGGAGGAGAAAAGGAAAAAAAGAGAAAAGAAAAAAAGAAAAGTATGTTTTTATAATGAAGAAATATGGTTTGAGTTAGGTTTTTTGGAAAAGAAAGAAAAAATAAGAGGGAAAGAAAAAGGGAGAATGAAAAGGTTAATCTTGGAAAAGAAATAAAGGAGAATTTGAAAAAAGGAAGATGTGATTCAAAAAAAAAAGGGGTTAAGTAAAATTTTTCCTAGAGTGTAAATCGAGGTTGTGGGATGAAATTTCTCTAGTTAATTTTCAAAATTGAGGAGTGTAATGAGCCAAGAAAACCTAAGGATCATGTTTCGTAGGAGGAAGAGTTATTCAGTTTGTATCCCTACAGCTCGTGATTCTATTCGAGTAATATCCCCAAAGCTCATGATCAAAGAGAGGTTATTCAGGTTGTATCCCCAAAGCTCATGATCAAGAAAGGGTTGTTCAGGCTGTATCCCCAAAGTCCATATTTTAGTTAAGTGACAATTGGACAAGGAAAACTTGAGAGTCTGTGTTTCAGTTAAGTTACGATAGTGCTAGGAAAACCCGAGAGTTTGTGTTTTAGTTAAGTGATGATCGGGCTAGGAAAACCTGAGTGTCTTCATTTCAGTTGGATGGCAATCGGGCCAAGAAAACCTGAGAGCCTTCATTTTGGTTGAGTGACGATTAGGCCAAGAAAACCTAAGAGTCTTCATTTTAGTTAAATGGCGATCAAGCTAGGAAAACCCGAGAGTCTATGTTTCAGTTAAGTGATGTATCCGGCCAAGAAAATTCAAGGATTATTGTTTTTAGATGAGGTACCAAATATTAATGAGTGGCTGATTAGGCAAGGAAAACCCAACGATCATGGTCACGTTTCAAGAATGAAGAATTCGTCTCTCGAGTGAAACTCAAAAGTCAGGTATTTATTATTTCTTTCTTGTGTTGTGTATATGATTTTTCAAAAAATTATCATTACATTCATTTCATTTTTTTGAAAAATCAAGGGGCAAACTATAGACACCCAGTTCGATCAGCCCGTGATAGGGGTGAACTGTGGATAATTAGTTTGATTGGCCCACAATAAACCCGATAATGAGAAATGTAAAATTTGAATGCAAAAGGAAAACCCAAAATCTTCTTGAAAATGAGCCCGAGGGCTGGAAACCCACAAACCCAAACCCAGAACCCTTGTAAAGCAAACCCATCGCCTTGGCCCACTAGGCCCAATGCATGGTAGGCTAGAAAGGCGATGCCTCTATAAAGAGGCAATCACCTCTATAGCAGCAAGTGAAGAGGCAATTGCCTCATCATAGAGGCACCGCCTCTACACCTTGCCTCTGCATTAAATGTAGAGGTGACAATGGTGGTTAAGGGCGGGCCTACCTTGATTGAAGCTCAGCCTCTAGTCTAAAAAAGAAATTTTTGGAAAAAAAAAGACTAAAAAATGCAATGATGAAGGAGAGTAGTATGAAAATGGGCTAGTGGTGTGAATAAAAGGAGGAAAGAGAGAGAAAAGAAAATTAAACTTTTAGCAATTAAGAGAAAAAAAGAGGTTTTAGAGGAAGGGAGCTCTGAAAAAAGGAAGGAAAAGTGTTCTTGAAAGGGAGAAAGAAAGCTTAGAGGTTCATTTTCTTGAGAAGGAAAAAGGGAAACTTAGCATTCAAGTGAAGATCTAATCCATACTTACCTCTGAGGGCCAATTATTTTGAGAAAAAGCTTTATTTAAGTAATGATCCTTACTTTCTTTCAATATTGAAGCTTAGTTCTACTGAACTCCTAATTTACTTGCTTGGTTACTTGCTTCTTGTGCTCATTATTTATGATATACCATGTCTTTAGCATGATTCACTGAGTTTTGGTATAGTTGTGTATCTAGCTTGTTTATACTAGTTGGTGCTTGCTTGAGAACACATTGTACTACTTTTCAGAGTCGTCTACATATGTTGATCAGGCGATCACCTCTACTAAGAGGCACTGCCTTTTTACCTTAAGGCGATCATTTCATAACAAAGGCGATCACTTCATGGCAGAGGCGATCACCACTCTGACAGGGTCTTACATAACCCTGTCTCTTTTTTTTTTATAAATTGTATATGATTCCCATGAATGTATATACCATATCGTTCTTAGGTCTATTTTGTATGATCACTCTGTTATGTTGTTCAATTGAATTTTAGCATTTATTTCTCCTATCGTGTTGTTTCTTTTATTTTATTAAATTGATTCATGAGCTAATCATGTGGATTTTTGTGTAAGATCTTTATGTATTTTGGGAACTAACATTTTCTCTGTTGTAGGGGTTTATCGGTGATTTCTAATCATCAAGTATTTATCCTGTTAATTAGTTCTTGAAAGGTTTTATTTAATTCAAGTAGTTTATTTTCAGTTTATTATAATTTATATAGCACAAAACGCTATAATCCTTAATCCTTTCCCCATTTGGTTTGGAATGTATAGTTATAAATTATAATTTTTGTTTTATTTATGATGAATATTAGGATCAATCACATGAATCAAATTAATGTACAAACTCGGGCCTAATTATAAAATGAGACAATTGTCCGAAGGAAATTGTAATTCACGTAGTAATGAAGAAATCATTGAATAATTAAGGGTTATGAATTACAAAACATAAACAGAGGCCAACTATAAGGTTAGGTGGGCATTCAAATGCCTATACCCAGTTTCCGAACTTGTTCTCTGATGATGGCTTATGGAAACCTCCGTGGAATTCAGTTGTAGTATAAGTGTGTCCCAACTATCACCCGGGTGACAACTCTATATCCAATTAGATTTTAAGACCTATTTGTATTTTCTAATAGGCCTCAAGCCCACACAGTGCCGTAGTGACCAAACACTTAGGTGCACGTTAAATCTCGTCGCCTACAATATGACTCATGGTTGAAAAGTGGCTAGGGTGCTCCTCCAATATCTCACTTATTCTTTACAAATGATTATAACTTATTTTTCCATTCTAATGAAGTGAAGAGCACTTGCCTTTGGTGGGATTTAAAGGAATATGAATTATCTTTAGGCAAGTTATAAATCTTTAAAAATCTTTATTGGGTTTTAGCTTGAATGTTAATAATGTTGATCAAAATTAATATATCTCATGTTCTTGGTGTTTCTAAAGCATCTCTTTATGGTTCTTACTTAGCATTACCCTCCTCTATGGGAAGAAATAAAAGAAAGGCTTCTAGTAGAGATAATTTAAGATATAAGAAAAGGAAGCCCATTCTAGAGTAGGAGAGAAATCTTATTAAAACTATTACTCAATCTCTCCCTAATTTTATCATGAGTATCTTTTTGTTGACTTTTGATTTATGTAGGAATTGAAAATCATGATGAACTATTTCTAGTGGGGTTCAAATGATACGTTATCGAGGGGCATAAATTGGAGTAGATGAAGTAGATTGTGTGCAGCTAAGAGTGGACATGGCTGGGATTTTGGGCAGATTCATGAATTTAATTTAAGAAAGGTTAGAGGTTACTTACCGAGCCTCACTTCCTAGTTTACTGTATTTTCAAGGCCAAACATTTTCCAAAGTCCTCTTTTTTAAATGCCAAGCTTGGGTGTAATTTGACTTTTATATGGCAAAGTCTATATATAGCTCAAGATGTGTTAAAGATAGGATGTAAATGGAGGATTGGTAGGAGCATTAATATATAGGGTGACCCATGGTTACCAAATACATATAATCCATATATTTCTTCATCTATTAACTCTATGTTGGAAGGGGCAAAAGTGTCTAGTCTTATGCTTGATGGGGTGAAGATATAGAATACCGATTTTGTTTGCCTAGATGTCTACTTAATGATACGGATCAAGAGATGATTGACAAAAATCCCTCTCAACATTTTAGAATTCAGAAGATCAATGGCTGTGGCACTTGTATAAAAGCGATGGTCACATAGTGAAGAGTGCTTATTATGCTTTTAAGGAAATTGTGGCTAGTGATTCCAATTTGAGAATCTTCATGGGTTGGTGTAAATTGTGGAAATTATTCCACATAAAGTGAAACATTTTGCTTGAAGAGCTGCTAATAGGTGCATGCCTACTATAGACTTATTAAAGAAGAAGAGGAGTCAAGTTTTCACATTCTTATTTCTTGCTTTTTTTCTAAGAGTTGTTTGGCTTTTTCTGAAGCGGGATATGTCATTCGGAATTCTAATTCATTTCTTATGTGGGTTGAAGGTTTGATTTAGAGGCCCAGTCCAGTTATTTTGCAATCATCTCTTATGGTTTGCTCGCGTATATGGAAGAACTAAAATGATGTTGTGTGGAACAAAAGGTGGCAGCTGAATTCAACTATTATTAATACATCTATGGACGTGTCAAACAAATGGAAGCAAGCCTCAGAGTATGGTACTGCTAGCAGTAAAGAGCATTGAGCAAACAGTGAACAAATGGAGAAAAACTCCACTACGTTGGTTAAAATTAAATATTGAGCTTTACTCATTGAAAATACAAAAAGATATGTGTGGGTTGGATTTTAAGTGATCATTTTGGAGGCTTTGTTTTTATAGTGTTTAATAGGCTTTGTTTCTATTTAATCCATTGGTGGCAGAGGCTACTGTAGTTCACAAAGCACTGAGTTGGGTTAAAAATAACAATCTTAGCAATGTAATTTTGGAATCTGATTCTCTTCTTCTTATCCAAATGATAAAGGCCAAGGAAAAGAATTTCTCGTGTGGGGCTTATGGTCGATGATTGCTTTGATATTCTTAGTAGATTGGGTATGTTTGTCAAGCATTCGGTGAATCATGTCACTCATCACTTCGCTAGGGCAAGTGCTAGCAAAATAAAAAGTAAAACTTTTTCTAATCATGAACAAGGAAGAATGAATAAGAAAATTGAGCAAACAAATATTGTGAGGACTTTAAGGGCCTTGTTTTCTTCTCCTCTTAGTTGAATCACCATGAATCTAGGTTTTTCTCTTAATTTCAACTGCCAATGTTCATTGTTTACCCTTAGCCTCAACCCTCTTTCAATAGACATTAGCGTTAATAAGTAGAATTTACTTGACAATTTAATTGAATAAGTAAATTTTTTAAGAATCTCTATAGACACAGGTGCATTCCATTTAACATATATGTGTTGACAAATACACCTTATAGCATGATCTTTCAAAGGCAAACATTGCCCAAAACATGACTTTATTGCTAGCCATGTACGTAGTTTTGCGATTGACATGGTTATAGACACAATCTTGTCGCCTCATAAATCTTTATTCATGAGAGGAACACAAGCAACTACACGCTCATGTTATCTTCATATTTAGGCTTCGAGAGGAAGATATGGGCATAAATATGTCCTTCATATCCATTTATGCAATTTGAATTTTATTTTCAAGATTGAGGTTCATGAAAGGTTCTATCTCCTGTGCAATCTCCTAAAACTTTTTAAACTCCATTAAAAGTTTCTAACTACTTAATATAAAATAAACTAGTGGTTATTATTATAAAATTCTTATAATTTAATGAATAAAAATTTACAAAATAAGGTTAAAATATCATATAATTAAACGTTTATCAAAATTACCCAAGCTTAAACTTTCACTTATTCTCAAATAAATACTAATTAGATAATTAAGTAAAAAATCTCACTCATGTTCCTATATCTCAATTTTTTAAAGACTAATATTTCATAATAAGAAAATAATTGCATATTGCTAAGAATAATAAACTAAAACATATATTTATTATTGCTTAATCTTAAAACTTAGGAAAGCTTGTCCCTTTAAAAATATAGTCACTCTCCTATATATCTTTCTCAAAACTTTCAATTGAAGTTGAAGTATGAACCATCATACTCCTACCACCTCTCTCATTTGATGAAGGAAATTCATTATAGAAAGAATCTAAGTGACTTTATAAGGCTTATAATGGGGCTAAAGATTGCAAATTAGTTTTTAAAAAGAAAAATATTGAAATGGCTCAAAAGTATAGAAAGAATACAAAGTAATTTACACAGTGAATAAATATTAAGAATTATCCTCATTCGATTCATTAAGCATAAATATTAAGAATTATCCTCATTTGATTCATTAAGATGCTGGATCACTCATGAAGTTTAAAGTGCTATATTTCTCTTGAATAGATTTTTCGGGTCTCTTCATCATTTTCCTTAGACTCTGACTTTCAGCATAATTTTAGGCTCTTTTTGTCTTTTATTTTATTTTTGCAAAAATCTTGTAACAATAGAGCTCCAAATATTATGCATCTTCAAATATTTCTCAACATTTAACTTTCTACTGAAATTACAACCATCAATTCTTTTCATAAGGATAGGTTAACAAGCTTTTAGGTTGTATGGCTGTGTAGTCCAATGCAAGTAAAATAAATAAAAATAGTATGTATTAAGCATACTTTATTACGCTCAAAATATGTGCAAAAGGTAATGAATAATTAGGGTCGATAAAAGAAAAATCAAAATCAAAATAAAAAATCCCTCAATCATTTTCTTTAATTTAATGAACAACCTTATAATTTCACTTAAGGTTACCAAAATAAGTTCTAGGGTTTGTTGAATTTGGCACATCAGTCAACATCAACCAAAAGTCTCAAAATCAACTCAAATTCAAGCAAACATACTTCTCCAAATTAAGAACTAATCTCCCGTTATCAAAAATTAATAATGGTTAATATAAATAACAACTTATAGTTTTTTGACGAAACATAAATACGTTTTCATTACAAATTAATCTTCCCTTAAAGTTGAAATACACGCATTCGAGGGAGAAATAGAACTTAAAAAAGTATCAAATCAATATTTACAATAAGAAAAACATAAGAATTACCAATTCATTAGGCACAATATAGCCCTAGACAAAATGATTTGCATACCATTTAGAAATTAAACAATTCAATCACAACCAAATCCATCGCTCACACTTATTATAAACATTATCCTCAATGTCTAAAATTAAACACAATTAAATATCCATCGAATGGAAAAGGACAATAAAGTGAAGAGAAAATAAGCTTCCCCAAAATAATATTTTGTTTTACATGGATCCAAAGTTTTAATTACATTCTAATGCTAAAGAAATAATCATTGACAAAAAATAGAGAAAAAATAAAAGTAATAAAAGCTAATAATACTAATATTCATATTGGTCAACATACTCAAAAAAACTAATTACAAAAAATAAAGGGCAAAGAAAACATCTAATAAAAGTGTAGGGAGTCATCATGCATTTCTTCCTCTATGCCACCCATCAACTTATCCGCAACCATCTTTGCAGAACCAACAAAAGGAATGTCATCAAAAAATGGGACACCGATGGATGTTAGGGAGGAGCCACTCCCTGTGAAAGCATAAGTGTGGGAATAGTATCTTGCATCCAATGCATATGCTTATAGTAGTATCACATCATACACTCATGACGTAGTTGCATGCACTATACCCCCATCAAAGAAGAATACACACCACTGATTGTCATGGCCTCATTAGCTTCCTTAGCTTGAAATTTCTCCTTCTTATATACTTCTACATTGCCCACACCTTTAAGGACTTATATATCATAAACCTTTATAACCAATACATATGTTTAAAAACTTCGATGTTCGATGGAAGCATCATGAACACCTAAGTTAAGATTGTGAGACCTTTAAAATGACCAGTTTTTTTAGTGAATCATGTGATATAACTACCGTAACGCAAAGCACCCCTATTCAAAATATAAAGCAAATCTATATCGTAAATTGTAACACTTATGCTCAATTAGACGCCACAACTAGAAAAGGATCGAAATCTAATGACTGCAACACTCTCTCTTTTAGCACTTATTATATGGGTGATAAGGCGATGGATAATTTGATAAGTAGGGCTAGCGATGCTCGAGCTCTTAGATTTTATAGGTTCATAGTTAGCACTTGCATTAGGAGGAATTATTCTCCAAAGTGGGAAGGGAATCAAAGTGTATGGAAGAGGTGTAGTCCATTAAAATTAGTGGAATTTTCCTCATAAAAAACCATACTAACCCTAAAAGTAGAAATAGACATAGAATAACTATTCCTATCCAACCTAAATTTCATTGTATCTTCCTTTGAAAAACTAATATCAATTTTATTCAAGAAAAAAATTATTTAAGAATTCAATTAACAATTCTTTAATTAGGGGTTGTCAAACCAAAAGCATCATAGTCAAACCTGTTTTAGTGATAAACTTCCTCCCCTAAACTAATAGCATTCAAATCATCATATAGCTTTAGCATTTGGTTTCATGTTTGTTATGTTTAAGATGTGTAGTTCCTAACTTATTTTTGCATGAAAATTGCTTGTTTACATAAATCACTAAGCTTATGTGCTTATTTGACAAGAAAATATTTTGTGCAAATTGTTTAATTTGTTATACTAGAATTAGGATATTGATATATCAAGCAACGTTTTATGTATAGATTTTAATTAATAGACCTGCATATGATAATTTCATCGAATTCTTTAACACCATTGACTATATGACATTTTTATAGATTTAAGTATTTGAAGACCTCAATTTTTTTTTTATCTTTTTCTCTTAATTAAACATCAACTAGTTCTTGGGTTCTTTTTTTAGGTTATATTAGTTTTTCACATGGGCATTAATTAATGGTTTGATTGCATTTCATGTTATGTTGCTCATACGAGCCATTATCTCAACGAAGCATATCAACTTCCACGTGTTTGTGTCTTTTATCTTATAAGTGTTGAATTTAATAAAGAAGATACAACTTCTTATGAATGGGCACTTTGCACTTGTATTCATGCCATGGGAGGAAAGGAACTTCAATTTATTATATTAAATAGAAAGAGAAATTATTAATGTTATATCAACCATGTGCCAAAACATAGGTTCTGTACTTGACATCTAATGTGAAATGTAAGGTAAGTTAGCACAACACAAGATTTTTTGGATACATTTGCTAAAATCATATTGAAAAATTTATCACTTTTTGAATTTGAAGACAAGTAAACAATATTTCTTCAAAATTACAAATTACAAGAAAATAAATGAATGGAGGAAATGTATAAAAAAGGAAAAGTGGGGACACGCTTTCTTTTTGGGAATTTTTTTGCTAATTGAACCAACTAACCTAATATATGAGAGTGCATATGCATGCCGCAATCGGGTTTTTAAATATAAATTTTAGTGTGCTAAATTTTGTGAAGCAATTTTTAAAGCTTTAAATAGGAATAGCAAATTAAAATGCTTTAAGAATTCAATAACAATCAGTAAGAGCAGGAACTTGAGACATACCTTTTGTCTAGTGACATAAGAGTTGTACCTATTTCATAAAGGATACTATTGCTGCTCGCATAAAAGGATCTCAACCTAAATCTACTAAAAACAATCAAAGTATAAGGCTATGTGGAATTTATGGAAAATCCAATCATAAAAGAATGACATGCAAAGACCAATAAACAATACTAAGTAATCAAAATAAAACAAAGTGTCACATTTCTTGAGAGTGCATAAGCTGATTCATTAGACTTTGAAGATCTCTTTAAATTTAGGCTATATAAAGCATAAAATGACAATGATGATATTTTTGTTATATTATATTGTCTAATAATATCATAAAGCTTATGAAAAAAGTGTAGATACACTTCTATATCTTGAGTTAGCACTAAATTTATAAGTATTTGTTGAAAGATACTTTTTCTAATTCAATTACTATATCATGTCTTGAAATTTGAACTAACAAACTAAAAGGGTTCCTATTGATAGAAATCCTCAATTTCACAACATATTTAAAAGAGGGAAAAACATCCACTTAATTTTCAAATGAGAGACTGAAAAAATTCACTTTTAAAAAAATACTAAAACTAAAATTAACTGATATAAACTCATTAAGATGATTGTCATTCTCGTAGGCTTATCTCTAGTGTTATAATGAACAATTAATGGTTATAGTTTGCCTAAATTTCAAGTCCATTCTGCTTTCAAACATGATAATAATATTTATGAATAAACACCTAAACTAATATCCATAATCTACAATTGATTCTGGCAACATCAGTATCATAGTTTGATTGTTTTTCAATGTCACATTTAAATCTATATGCTTGTATGAACCTAAGAATTAAGATACATTAATCTGTATAGAGAAATCTACTCTTATACAATACAGTTAGGTGCAGCTTGGATGATTTCCAGAACAAGACTGGCTCTTAATCTTACTTAGGAGCATATATAACCATATATATAATTATTTTAGCAAGCAGAAGCAAAACATATCCTAAGCACATTGTCACATAATAATATATGTATTGAACTAAAATAATTTATGTACCATAAAATATATTTTCTGAAACCTTAAATTTTATAAAATATGATGTGAGCTATTTCACAGAAAATATTTTAATGTCTGGTTAGTTTCCAAGTTGCTTTTTGTGCCTAATGTACAATTGTTATGTTTATATACACACACATACACATGAGTCCATATTCTTTCTTTTCTATCAATCTTTAGACCAAAATTCCATTATGATCCAATTCTGACCGGTAATATATACTCGGACCTTGCAATATTTGATTGATTATAATTTTGTATATTCCATTTATTATAAAAATCCCAAAGAATTCATTAGAGAAATGTTTCTAATAAATTTTGTTTGTTCTTGCATATCCCTACTAGTTTTCCAAATTGATCCCCCATATACAAATAATTTAGAAGAATATGTAAATGATTCATATACAAAATATCTTTCTTTTATCGACGATTCTACTAATTGAAATGTTTCCATGAATAGTTGAAATTGAATTTCTTGATCTATAAATTTAACTTTTGATTCATATAATTCAGAAGATCTATATCTTCAATTTTTGGAAATTTATAAAGTTCTCATAGTAAACCCTAATCAATGAACTTACAAAATCTTTCAAATTGTATCTGATTAAATCTAGGTGTTATAGATATTCCCTCATCTCCATTCCCAAGCATTATAATAGATACATTAATGTATCTATTATAATGCTTAGGATATAACCTAAGAATTAAGATACATTAATCGGTATAGAAATAATATGCTCTTGTACAATATAGTTAGGTGCAGCTTATATGACCCCTAATCTAAGACTATCTCTCGATCTTACCAATGAGCATAATTATTTTAGAAAGTAAAACCAAAACTTATATTAAGCATATTTTCACATAATAATATATGTAGTATACCGACACATTAGTGTACCATAAAATATATGTTTTAAAACCTTAGAGAATTAAGATACATTAATCTGTACAAAAACAATATACTCTTATATAATACAGTTAGGTGCAGTTTGGATGGCTCTTAGTCTAAAACTATCTCTTGATCATACCAAGGAGCATAAAGAACCATATGTATAATTACGGGAAAAGGTGCAAATACGTCCTTAATTTTATTACAGTAATCTCACATAAATTCTTTATTTTTTTAGGGAAAAAAGCACCCTTATCATTTTGAAAATGGTACATTTAGGACCCTCTCATAAATGACATTAATTTTTAATGTTAGAGGGTCCACTATATCTAACATGTATAAAAGAGATATTAGATAAAGGTGCATTTATCTCTAACCTTTATAATGAGGAGGAAATTTGCCCTTAAAAGAAAATTTATGAACATTTAAATACATATTTATTTTAAAAAATATTTAAACTACTCATCTAATAAAAGTGTTAAAGTGCCATTTCTTTTAGATACTCATACTAATGCTAATATGATATTAAAAATTGTAAAATTACATATACATTTTTTTATGCAAATAATTTTAAAAAATGTATAAATTCTTCAAATTCTATTTTTTATTGTTAGAATCTTTAAAAAATAATCTCATCTTATATAAAAATAATTTGTTTAAATATTTTAATTTTTTTTACATGTGATATCAACCTATACAATTTAAAAAAAAAATAAATTTGCATAAAAATTATATTTAAATTTTTTTAATATCATATTAGCCTTAACAAATTCTACGAATATGGAAAATAAATGGTACTTTAAATGTTTTATTAAATAATGAGTTTAAAAACATTTTATTTTAAAAAATTATGTTTAGATGTCTAATATTTCTTTAAGGGCAACTTTGCTCCTAACTATAAACGTTAGGGAGAAAATGCACCTTTATTTAATAGTTTTAAATATCTATCAAACACAATAGATTTACTAACAATAAAAATTAACGTAGTTTGTGTGAGAGGATTGAATGTATCGTTTTCAAAATGATAAGGGTGCATTTGCACCTTGAAATGTATAAAAATATTTATATGAAATTAGGGCAAAATATTGAGGGTATATTTTAACCTTTTCCCTATAAGTATTTCAGCAAGTAGAAGCAAAATGTATCCTAAGCACATTTCCACATAATAATATGTATTGTATTAACGTCATTAGTCCACCATAAGTATATATTTTAAAATCTTAAACTGTATGTGTATATATATATATATATATATCTTAGAGGAAAGTTTTAACTATGTTTTGATCTATTCTTTAACGGTTTTTTTATAGTGTTGTATTTACATGGAAATTTGGCGAATATCAACAACTATATTAAGTGATTAATAATGGTAATAACATTAAAAATACAACCGACTACAGCTTCAACAATAGTAACAACAAAGCCAATTTCAAGAGGAGCACAAATCTATATATATATATATATCTTAGAGGAAAGTTGTTAACTATGTTTTGATCTATTCTTTAATGGTTTTTTTTTTATAGTGTTGTATTTACATGGAAATTTGGCGAATATCTACAACTATATTAAGTGATTAATGGTGATAACCACACTAAAAATACAACTAACTACAACTTCAACAATAGTAACAACAAAGCCAATTTCAAGAGGAGCACAAATATAAATTCAATTTGCTAAATTGAATGTTATGGCCTAATAGAGGAGTGCACACCAGCTTATATGAAGAGGGTAAGAGAAAGATGTCATGGCAAATGGATATATGGATTGTGTGCGAAAGCTATAAAAGATGAAATAGTGAGGTAGGTCAATTGAGAGGCTGATTAACACAAAAGAAATTATGGTTAAAAATATGAATTTTTGTATGAAATTTGGTACTTTTAGTTTGAGATCAGAAGTAACATGGAAGCTCTTTCTGATGATGTAATAATCGAAGAAGAAAAGTGTTTTCTTGCTAGAGAATTATATGGAAAGACACAAAAACATAGAGTCAGACACATCCTTACTTTTCTCTTATTTTATAGTATAAAAATTTCAAGAATTTAATATCTATTTAGTCTATTCTCATGTATAGCAAGTTCGTACTTGTTAGAAATCAATATTTACCTCATCAGAAGGATTATGATTTTAACGAATTCTTAGATATAATTTACCTCATCAGAATTTTATTGTAAATGCATTTGACCTAGAGTTCGTCATTATTAGATATTTGCCACATAGTTTTCATCCATTAGATTCATCAGCTTTAGTATTACCTTATGGGTTTGTTACATTATTGGTACCATAACTTTAGGCTATGTTTCACTTTGATACTAAAATTTTAATTTTTTTCTTTATAGTTCCAAAATTTCTATTTTTGCTTCAAGTTGAAGTATCTCGAATATATCCAATCAAATTTAATATACGTGGTAGCCGAAATGAATATATTTTTAGTATATTTACCTTATAAGCATCTCATTAAACAATTTAATCTTTTTGTTGGTCCCATAAAATAAAATTTTAGTAAAATTTATTTTATGGAGCCCACAAGGTAATTAGGTCGCTTAATAGGATGTTTACATGATAAATATGCTAAAAATATACTTATTATGGCTGTCATGTATGCTAAATTTGATCACATATGTTCGAGATACTTTAACTTGAAACAAAAATAGAATTTTTGGGACCGAAAAGAAAAAATTAAAAATTTGGTACCAAAGTGAAACATGACCCTAAGTTATGGTACCATTGGTGAACTAAACCCATTACTTTATAGTTGCCAATTAGTGATGTGAATCTGCAAGCACACAGAGTTGTTCAAGTAGTAAAAATATATATCCCATAGGGAGTGGATGTTGATTATTGAATTACACGTTATGTTTATTTGTTTAGCTTTCACTAATTTATTGATTATAACAGCTACTCAAGTGGTTAGCTTCCGCTACTCAAGCAATTAATTATTCTCAATATTGAAGCAAAGCTTTTCGAGGAATATTAACAACCAAACTATCTCCTGACCAATTTTATTAAATTAATAGATTATTTTTTTTGCTCTCAATAAAGATCTTATTCCAAACTCACCCTATCATCTAATTCATTTCCAAGGGTGATCAATCCTAGGAAAGTATTAAGTTCAATAATAATCATGAATTATATATTTAGTGACAAGGAATTTAACTAATTAACTCCCTGCTTAAGTCGAGTCTAAAAACCCCAACTACTAATTTAGCTACTCTTGGTAATCAAAAAGACAAAAGACGAATAATTAAGCATTGCAAACATAAACATTATAATATGATATTAAATAAAGTACAAAGAAAAATTATAAGGAAAAAAAACCCTTTTTATTCTTCTTCTCTTGAATGTGATTACAATTGTTCTTCAATCTTTTCAATCTTCTACTCTTAACAATTCTTGAGAAGTTAAAAAAAATCAAATGAGAATTTAAAATAAAAATGTTCTATTGAAAAATATGAAAATGAACTAAGTTGTTTTTAGACCAGCCACACTCTTAAAAAGAGGTAAAACAAAACTATTTATAATCGTTCTCTTAAAACTCTAAAATAAAGTACCTTAATTGAGTTTCTACCATTATTCACGAGTATCCACCTTTTTATGCACACGCATGCATATTGGAAATGCCAAAAATCATAGAATTAAGTATGGTTGTGCACACCCTAGTGCACAGCCATGCACACCCATGTGCCCAGCCATGCATCTAAAGACTTGGCATTCTCTAGATCAAGTATGGCCATGCACACCCTTGTGCATAACCATGCATCTTCTTGCCATCAAAACACTTTAAACACAATTATGTCAAGTAGTTCATGTTTCAGATGTAACTTAACAACTAATTTTCACACTGAGAGACACTGAATTTGAACCTAGTCCCTTTACAATATTGTAGCTACAGAGGTTAGCTTTCCATAACATCTTTAATCATCTCAATTGGACCTCTATAGCTCAAGATATCACTGAAAAATTGATAGTTGCACAACCTGAAATGAAAAGTTGCATATGCTGACTTAAACCTAAGATTTGGAAACTCAAACAAACTTTGATTTTAACAAGTAAGCTCAATCGGGAAAGTTGAGATGTCTACTTCAAATGTCTAAAAGATCACTTTCTCATTCTAAAACTCTAAGGATGCCAAAATATTCATTGAATCTCAGAGATTAAATTAGCCCAACTTTGAAATTGCACTTTAAGCTCTTATCTTTTATTTCAACATCGATTTTGTGCCTTACCCTTTTCTATGACAAGATAAGCCCCTAACTTTAAGTCCTTACTTCTTACACATCATCTTTAACTCCAAAAAGAGTGTACCTACCAAAACAACATAGAAAAACATAAAACGCAACTAAAAACTAACAAAAACATAACAAAATACTAGAAATACATTAAAAAAACCTAGACTTAAAATTTTAACCTAAAACATGTCAATATTCCTTATTATCCTAGACTTTAGACACACAAAACTTAACTAATTAGTTCTTAAAATCCAGTATTGTTTACCCTTATCAACTCCCTCACACTTAAGCCTTTGCTTGTTGTAAGCACCTAATTTTTGGATTTGAGTTTGGATGCGACAAAGGTCTCGATGATGAAAATTGACTGTAAAATTATATTTATTAGATCTAATTTATTAGTTTTAAAATAAATTATAAATTTTATTTTTTAGGACCTACCTTTAAATTTCATCTTTAATTATTTCTTTTTTAAAAAATAAATAAATAAATTTTCAAAAATTCAAAAAAAAGAGATAAAATTCAAAAAAAAAAAAAGTTGCCATTGAAAATGTAGATTTCTGATCGGAAATCTATATTTTTGATCAAAAATATAGATTTCATATAGAATTGCAGTCGGAAATCCACACTTCCAACCGGGAAATGGCACTTCGCAAATTTTTTATTATTTATTTTATTTATTATTTTATACTTACTTTTGATAGGTTGTTATTTTTATTTTATTACATAAATATATTGATAAATTTGTTTTTATTAGATAAATAATAACATTTTGTTTTATTTTATTTTTATCTTGAATCTAATGTAGACTTACACGATTAGAGTTCTATATATTTATCATTTTCTCTTTTCACAAGGGAGGCTTCTAGGCTTTTATTTTTATTCCTCTACTCTTCTAATTTTTAGCCATGAGCCAAAAATGCACCCACTTTTCTAGATTTTTTTACGTACTTT
The DNA here is from genome assembly GCA_947683625.1 of Mallotus nudiflorus. NCBI lineage: Eukaryota > Viridiplantae > Streptophyta > Magnoliopsida > Malpighiales > Euphorbiaceae > Mallotus > Mallotus nudiflorus. The sequence continues at coordinate 142,646 of CANTUR010000693.1, forward strand.
TCTTTAATTCTTTGTCATAAATTAGATCAAAATAAAAACTAAAACTCACAGACAACATAAAAAGCCACAGGCTTCCATCAATGGTGATCACCTTCTGAGGGGAATCAATACTGCATCCAATTCTTATTTTCATCTCCTTTCTATTTTATTTTGTTTGATTCTCTTATTTGATTTTTTATTTTATTTTGTTTAATCACTTTTATTTTATTTTATTTTATTTTATTTTATCATTTTTTTTTTTGTATTTGTGTTAATAATGATGGGTGGTATTACGTGAATATTTAGTAGAAAATTACACAATTTAATTACAACATAAAAATATTATTTTGATCATTAATTATTTGTCAACCATTTTTTTATTAAAAGTATAATTTGTTGTTTTCTTGGTTTTGCTCCTTTTACTTGCTTATTCACTCTTTCTATTATTTTTTATTTATTTTAATTCTTTTAATCTTTCATTTGTTTATTTTATTTATTAGTTGTTTTGTTGCCTTCCTCTATTTATTTATTAATGTATTTTTTTATTTTGATTTTGGTTTTATTTCATTATTTTTATTTTCTTTGTTTATTATTTTAATTAATTCTAACATTGTTTTCTCTTTTATTCTTTGTATTTTATGTTTGTGTGATGATGGAGACCTGTGGTTAAAATATGGAGAACCCATGAAGGTCCATGGAATGTCATGGATATGTCCATGTATCATTTGAACATAGATTAGGATTTTAATTTAATTTTATTATTTTTGTGTTGTTTTTTATTGGTTCGTATTTTTATTATGCACTTGTATTTATTATTTTATTTATTTTTGTAGTAGGTTGTAATAGCCCTAATAGTGGGAAGTAGTGAATATTTTTATTTTTTGTCCTTAAAATTAATTAGTAAATTAGGTTAATTTGGTAAAAATTAATACAATCAATGGTGGCAATAAATTAATTTTTAGGTTGTATGAAATCAAATTAGGTTTTTAGAAGAAATAATTTTAATTGCTTGTTTGATCTTTTGTTTGATTGTTTTGGTATTTGTTTTATGTGTTTTGGGATTTTTCTTATTTTTATTTGTTTTGGGTCTTAAGCCCACTTTTAGGTTCTAACTCACTAATAATAGGCTTTAAAATTTGATTTTAGATTTAATTAACTTTAAAATCCATTTAGGCCCATTTAGATTAATTTAAACTTAGGTTCATTTACTTCAATTAAAATTAACTTAAATTAGCTCTGCTCATTAATAAAGCCTTTTCCTTGTTAAAATAAATAGATTTAAGATCATTTCATTTCAATTAAAATTAATTAGAATTAGGCCCACTAATCCATCCAATTCAATCCAAATCAATTGTCGATAAAATCAATAGACTTATGCCCATTTTTAAAATTAAAACAAGTAAACTTAGGCTCATTAATTAACTTAAAATATAGGCCCACCTTTAGCTTTATTTCACTTATAAATAAAACATGTGGATTTAGCCCATTTAAGGAAAATCAATTTAGACAAGATTAAATTAGGGACGTTGCGTTTTATGAATGCATTATTTGTATGCTTTTTCATTACTAGTTGCCTTTGGAATTAGATGTATGCTAAATTAGGGTTTAAATGAAATTGCATGTAAATAGGAAATAATTTAGTAATTAATAATGTAATTCTAAATGAACACAAGACTAAGAAAAGTTGGTATTTCGTATCCAGAATCTTTTAGTTGTTGTACTAACTTTCTTTTAGAGAATCGAGTTACCATCACTTATCAATTGTCCCAGTTATTACCATGGGTGGCAATTCCATCATCTCCATGCTATGTCTTTGTGATATAGTAGTGTGTTCTCTAGAGCCTTAAGCTCAAACAGTGTCGCGGTTGTTAAAATCTTAAATGCGTGCTAAACTCCGCCATCTACAATGGTTACTCCACTGGGGATAAAAGATACTTATTGCATTTGTGCTTTTTAGAATTATTTTATTAATTGTTATTTTATTCTTACATTCATTTGCATGTCCCTATTTAATCGATGGCATTGGTTTATGATTCCATAGTTCCACTAGCTTCAAGGAGTTGTAAATTGGCTAACCATCACTCTTAGCCTTAACTCGATCTAAGAGAGATTACTGAGCTCATCTGACTAGAGTCTGTAACCCAAGTTCTAAAAGGGGTAGTCTTCTCTTAAATTTACAAAGGATGTTGGGGCTCCTCTAACCTTGGCTTGTAACTCAAGTCCTAAAAGAGGGCATCTTGCTAAGAGGAACTTGACTTTTCACTAGACTCAACTCATATAGTGACTTAGTAACTTCCTCTATGATTTACCTAAATTGCTTATGTTTGTTGCCATGAGGTATTTCTATATATAAAAGCCGAAGCCCATACTTTTGGAGCCCATTTGGGCTAACAAAGATTAGGCTAAACTTTTATACCTAGAAATGTTGTTTCTATGCTTTTACTACTTTGAGAGATTTGATATGCGCATCAGTTCTTGATATCCCCTGTTGATATTAAGGCCAAGACCAAAAATCCTAGGAAAGGGACTCACCATTGAACTCATGTGTGGGAGGAATAAGGTTAGAAGGATGTATATTATACACTTGACTTGCTACTTTCTACTTGTTGCATAGCACATGCATCATTCATACATGGATTTGATGCATCATACTAACACTTTATTTTTCAGCCATCATAGATTCATATGGGCCTTCTTATGTTTGGAAATAGAGAGGTAGTAGACTAGAGAGAGCCATTTCAAGTCCAAAATCGATAGCTAAAGAGATCCTTCATAGTTTGGAAAAAGCCCTATTAATCCATTAAGCTTAGAAGCACCAATTAATCACTCAATTAAAGAAATAGAATAACAATAGAAAGGAAATTAGTCCACGAATGACTTGAGGGCCATGATTCAAGATGAATTGAGACTAGCTTTAGTTGGGTTAGCACTACCTCCTACAGTTGCACCTATTCATGTTGCTGCCATACCACCTATTATTGTTGTTCCACCTATCATGGATAATCCACCTATTAACAATGACAATGCTAGGGAACCATAGCTAAATGCTGCTAGGAATGTACTTATTATGGAAATAAAATTTGAGGATGTTGAGAACTACACTATAGAGAAAGCCAAAAAAGAATCACTTGAGTTGGTTAAGGAACTTGAGTCCAAGCAGATGTAATGCAAGCACTAACTCAGAAAATGTCCAAAATGGATGATATGATGAGAGTGCAAAGCATAGGCTATTCATTTAAGTTTGATAATGTGCTAGATAAGTTCAAAATGCTTATACTGTAGAAATTTAATGGTACTGGGACCCGAGAACACATCTTTACCAGTATTCAATTGCCTTTAATAATATCAAAGCTTTTTTAGCAATGGTCACTAGACTATTTGTGCTATCTTTAGAAGGTATAGCAGTGAACTGGTATCAAAGGCTTGAAAATCATACTTGAACTGACTGAAGAGAGTTGTCTAATGCTTCTTGAAGCAATATGGCTACAATACCAAGACAGAGGTGTCTATCAGGGACTTAGAATTTTTAAATTTCTTAAAAAAGTTCATAAAAAAGGCAAATTTAATAAAGGATAAGCTAACTGAGAAAGATCAGGTAGGGATGATTATTTGGGATGTATTACCAAATTTGGTTGAAAGGTTGCAGAGGATGAATCCTAAAATGTTTGGACACTTAAATAATGGATTGCAAGCAATTAAGAATGAGAAAAAGGAAAACATAAGTAGTGTAATAAAAAGGAATTACCAAATTGGAGGCACACAGCAAGGAAGCACTAGCTGGGTTGTGGAAGTGCATGTTATTCAAACACCAAGGAGATTCTCTAAACTTAACCAACCTTTGTCCAAAGTCCTAGACCTCCTAATGCAAAAAGGCTTGCTTCGACCATTAACCTTTTCCAAACCACCAAACCTAAATTTCCATGGCTATGATTTAAACAGTTACTACAAATTCCACCAAGTAGTTTGACACTCCATAGACACTTGTATTCACCTCAAAAATGAAATTCAAAACTTTATAGATGCTAAAAGAATTATAGACCTAGAAAACCCAAGCACCAAAAATAACCCTTTCCCAAACTACCAAAATATACTTTCCCTAACCACTATAATAATCAACTCAGGAGTTAGTGAGGATAAAATACTAAGCTCCCTTGAGGACTTAAACCTTAAAACCAATGAGAAATCTTCTAATGCCCCAAAAAATGTAGAAGATTTATTAGGAAAGCCCTCAAGCAAGTTTGACTACAAGGTTTTTTACACTAAACCACCTTCTTTTAATATACCCTTCAAGTCAATTGTGCCTATAGGGTAGGGTGATGAGTTTGATAATGAGAAGCTGCTAGACAAGGAAGAAACATGCATAGTTGGAAAGAAAGCAAAATCACTAAATGAGAGTTTTATCAAAGAAAGACATGGGAGGTCTTACCTCACTGCAGAGGAACTTGTCAATATGCATGGTGTGGATGTTCTTATGAATGAGATCTCCAAAGAAAAAATAATTGAGAACCTGGTGCAAGACAACAAGGATGAAGAAATGCAAGAATAGCCACCACCTAAATGATAGCCACCAAAAGACTTAGCATCCCTAGCATTTAGAATAGAAAATAATTCTCTTGTTGTTTTCTTTAAATAACATTTTGGTTTCTTTAGATATTTTATGTTATTGATCAATGATATGAATTATGATCATGCTTACTTATGTAATGTGCATCCTAATGGTACTGTGGATTGTGATATTAATCACATATGTATGTTTGACATAAATTCAATTCAATTAGATTCATTAAGAATGGGCACAAATGCAAATTCAAAGAACATTCATATATCACATGATATAACTTCTAAAGAGTTAAAAAAAATTAAAGAATAAAGAGAGAGAAAAAGAAAGAAAAACCAGTAAGGTAAAAATTAGAGAGAAAAAAAATTCAAAAGCCTAGCTAATAACCGAAGTTATATCATATGATGTAATGAATGTTATCATTTTTTCCCTAATGAATAAGTAAAATTGAATCTTAAATTTTTTTTCAAATATCTCATATTCATTCTATCATACTGAATAAGTATCTGAATAGAAAGACAACACATAATGAAAGCTAAAATCAGAGCTATAAGATCACTATTTTAGTTAAGTTTTCTCTTTTTGCTATCCTTTTATGATTTTGTTTGTAAGTCTAGTGTCCTTTTATACATAAAAAAATATAGGTGGCTCAGTAACTTGCATTGCAACTCTTGTCTTGTAATTATCATTGATTGTGGCATCGGCATCATGCCTTATGTTTTGCTTAAGAATCCTTTGAAGCTATAGATTTTTCATCTTGTCCATAAAATCTTGCCTTAAGGGACCAAAATAAGAGAACATAGTGATTACACAAGTTAATGATTACATGTTTCAACTTTTAATAGGAACAAGTCTAGTTGAGCATCAAGAACTCACTTTCAATCAATTCATTCACTCCTCTGCTTCTTTAATGCACGAGATTATAATTAATAGGGTTAGTAAGATAAGGGTCAATAAAAGCAGTGAATAAAATGAGTTCCTTGCATGCATGGAAAAGACTACCAGAATAGGGTTGATGAATTTAGAATGAAACTGGGGGGCAAATTGTAGAATAGTAAGTCCACATTCAAAGAGCAAAGATGGAATACTAAAGTATAAAAGCTAGTATAAGAGATCTCGCGATAGAAAGAAGTAAACTACAAGCATACAGATACATCAGTTATCATACAACAAAAGTAGTAGCAAAAGGTTCAATAGGGCATTAGTCAATCAAGAAGCTCAAGTTTCAAGCCATGGACCCCACTTGCTAGCCTAGTTATCTATTTAATAAACTGTATCAGAAGCTCTAACATTAGAAGTACCAACAATGAAGCATTCAAAGCTCAAACCTATAAGACATTGTTAAAGCACCTCATTCTTACACTCTAAGATCAACAACATAGCTCTATTCTAAATAGAAGACCTTTAGGATCATGCATATCATGCATACACTTGCATACATCTATTGTGAAATACATGTTTTTCAAAATAAAAATATTTGGGCCTAGGCAAGATTGTACAAATAATCTGCTACTAAAATTCAAAATTAGTGTTGTGAAAGTACAAGAAAATCATCAAAGTATTCCTATGTGAAGCATCTGAAGGAAAAAGGGTAATGCTATTAAGGTGAACTTGATGCTCAATGGGACTCTAGACTACAAGAGCCTAATAAATGATAGGCCTATCCAATAAAGGAATATCATCAATAGTGGAACTTATAGAAGCTTAATCCTGGCAACCTTAAGGGATTGGATAGGAGTCTTAAACTATTCAGACTCAATATCCATCTCCATATTCTCATTTGGAGCATCAACTGGAATATTATTTAGAGTTTCAACAAAAGGAAAACCTACTCCCATAAAGAGTGATAAAAGACAAGCATACCTCAGATGGGTCAACAGGAATATGCTTTAATAAATGCTCCTGAATGTATCTCTAATAGTCATGAGAACACTCAAAGAAAGACAAAGCATCAAATCCTTGAAACACTTCTCTCAATTCCTAATCAGAAGGTCCAACATGCTAGCAATACATATGTCAACCCTAAAAAGGGAAGGATGCACTCAAAATGAATGCACTCTAAAAAATTATTTGATAATGAAATAAGACCTCTAACTCTTGAACCTTTTTTTGTAGGAGATGTCAAGAAAAGGAATGAAGCTCTCTAGCATAGCATCAATGGAATGATAGAAAGACAAATTTAGTCCTAGCGATGACCTCAATGGTGGAGTATCATGACCTTTGTGACAAGAGACATTATCACCATAATCAAAAGGGATGACTAAAAGAGAATAACATTGCATTTTAACAAAATCCCTTCGCTTAAAAATAGACCATACTAACTTATCGTATTTTGTGCAAGGGAAACCAAAAGAGAATGAAGAATGGGAAATAAACTGATACATCAATAAGAATGGGCAAGATAGCAAATGCTAAACACTCATCAAAATAATTAAGGGAAATAACAAAACTCTATTTCCTTAGATTCTGTAATAAAGTACAATCTCAATAATAAAATCCACAAATTGAAAGTAAATTTATCCACTTCATAAGATCATGTATGAAAATTTATCTCATGAACTTTGATCTTAGTGGCTTTCTTTTATTAGACTAATAAAATTTAGATGTTCAGTTCATAACTTTGTGCTGAGAGTTTGTAAACTATAATCAATCTAATGCTAGCTTTGCATCCAAATAAGGGGAAGAATATGCAAAAACAAAATGTATGGACTTGTAGTATAAATTGCTTGAATTTTAAAGTATCAATTTAGTCTTTTGAATGATAAATATGCATATAATCTACTCTAATGCTTAGAAATGAGTATGAGTACAAAATCCCTTAATAATATTCATGTTGAGTAATACGAGAAAGGTAGGGGAATACTAAGAGGAGAATCAAAGTAAGAGCAAGCATAACGTACTCCAATGCTAAAAAAATGAGTAAGACTATCAACATGATCCTCTAGTAGTATCCACGCTGAGTAATATAGGAATGACAGAGGAATACTAAAAGAGGACCACGTCAAACGCTACTCTATTTACTCCAATGCTCTATAAGAGTATGAGTATCCAAAGGACCTTTCCAATAGTATCCACACTGAGTAATATCATAAAAGCGAGGGAATACTCAAATAAGGAAGAAAAGCATAGTAATAATTTAAAAACTGTTTTAATACTCATAATTCGATCTGTTTATGCTCAAATTCCATTAGTTTTGTTTAGCAAATTCTCTCTAAAATTAGGTATGGAAGTGAGCTCTTCACTTGGTAAAAAATATGCTCTCAACATAAGATGATTAATGATACTTTTGACTTTTGCGAATGGCAAATAAATGATAGTCATGAAAATCAAAATTAGTAAGATTCATCGAGTGCACATTATCTCGTGATAAAGTGATGAATTTTCTCATAAATTTTCAAAAATATAATGTACTTTTTTGTACAATTATCATGTTGAAACTAACTTTAATAAGTCTTTAGGAATAGCAAGTCCAGAAAAAGATAAACTAATATGTAGTAGCACTATCAAGTCAATCAAAATTAATTGTAACGAAGGTAGTTGATCAAAGCAATCAGCATAAAAATTCAAAGAAATCAGCACAAATTCCAATTAGTTAACACAAAAAATTCAAGAATTTGAATCAAATAGCCAAAGAGAAAAATCATAAGAAATTATGGATTATAGTAACAAGGACAAGCAATGAAAGTGTTGTAGTTTAATCAGAATGAATTAGTGAGCAATGAAAGGGTTATAGCTAAATCACAAGTAGTTATAGGCTGTAGCATCATCAATGAGCAATGAAAGGGTTGCAGCTAACTGCAAACAACTATAGACTGCAACATCATTGGCGAGCAATGAAAGGGTTGCAACTAATCGTGAGCAGTTATAGATTATAACATCAAAGGCATGCAATATAAAGGTTTAACTAACTAAAAGCTAACAAGTAATGGATGGATTGTAACTTATCACTTTCAAAACATATTTTGCTAGACATTATATAGTAGTTGTAGCACTTTTCTTCAATCACTTTAGCTAGACACTACATAGTAGATATAACATATTTTCACTAAAAGTTCTATAATTAGCTAGACACTATATAGTAGTTATAGCATATTTTCACTAAATGTCCCACATGGAATATAATGAAAATTACAATCACTAAATGTCCCACAGGGAATATAGTGTCACCTGTTAAACATCCCATAGGGAATATAACAAAATGCACTGAACACAGTGTCAACTGTTATTCACTGAACACAGTGATAATATCATTGCTATATGCTCCATTAGAACTATAGCATGTTTTCAAAATACATTGAATGCAGTGTCAACTGCTATTCACTGAACATAGTGATATTATCACAGCTATATATTCCACTAGAACTATAACCTGTTTTTAAAATACACTGAACACATTATCAACTACTATTCACTTAACATAATGATAACAACATCGCTATATGTTCCATTAGAATAATAGCCTGTTTTCAAAATACACTGAACACAGTGTCAAATGCTATTCACTGAACACAATGATAGCATCACTGCTATATGTTCCACCGGAACTATAGCCTATTTTCAAAAAGCACTAAATATAGTGTCAACCACTTTTCTCTAAACACAGTGATAGCATCACTGCTATATGTTCTACTGGAACTATAGCCTATTTTCAAAATGCACTGAACACAGTGTTAACTACTATTCATTGAACAAAGTGATAGCATCATCGCTATATGTTCCATCGAAACTATAGCTTGTTTTCAAAATACACTGAATGCAATGTCAACTGCTATTCATTGAACATAATGATAGCATCATCACTATATGTTCCATTGGAACTATAGCCTATTTTCAAAATACAATGAATGCAATGTCAACTGCTATTCATTAAACACAGTGATAGCATCACCACTATATGTTCCATTAAAACTATAGCCTATATTCAAAATACATTAAACGCAGTGTCAACTGCTATGAACATAGTGACACAATGATAGCATCACCACTATATGTTCCACTATAACTATAGCATGTTTTCAAAATACACTAAACATAGTGTCAATCGCTATTCACTGAACATAGTGATAACATCATTCCTATATGTTCCACTGGAACTATAGTTTGTTTTTGAAATGCACTAAACGTAGTGTCAACTATTGTTCACTAAATACAGTGATAGCATCACCACTATATGTTCCACCGAAACTATAATCTATTTCCAAAATGCAATGAACATATTGTAAATTGCTATTCACTGAATACAGTGATAGCATCACAGCTAGAAATTCCATAGGAATTCTAGTGTTCCTTAAATCGCATTCAACACTATAGAATGTTATGCATAGTTATGAAACACATGTAAGTGTTCTGACTTTTTGTTTAGAAATTGTGTGCTTATTTACTTTGCCACAATTTGTTAAGCAAATAGCGACAAAGGGAGCAACTATAAGCACCCAATTTCTAGATTATTTGAGTTTGGATGCGACAGAGGACCCAATGATCAAAATTGACTATGAAATTATATTTATTGGATCTGAATTATTGGTTTTGAAATAAATTATAAATTTTATTTTTTGAAACCGAACTTTAAATTTCATTTTTAATTATTTTTTTTAAATAAATAAATTTTCAAAAATAAAAAAAGAAGTTGCCATCGGAAATCTACATTTCCAATCGGAAATATAGATTTCTGGTAAAAAATCCACACTTCTAACGAAGAAATGGCACTCCGTAATTTTTTATTATTATTTATTGTTTATTTTATTTTAGTTTTATACTTATTTTTTATAGGTTGTTATTTTTATTTTATTAGATAAACATACTGATAAATTTATTTTTTATTAGATAAATAATAAAAATTTATTTTATTTTATTTTTATCCTAAATCTAACGTAGGGTTACAAGACTAGGTTATATATATTTATCATTTTCTCTTTTCACAAGGGAGGCTCCTAGGGTTTTATTTGTATTCCTCTACTCTTTTGATTTTTAGCTATAAGCCAAAAATACACCCACTTTTCCAAATTTTTTACATACTTTTGTTTAATTCTTTGTCATAAATCATATCAAAATAAAAACTAAAACTCACAGACAACACAAAAAGCCACAAGCTTCCATCAATGGTGATCACCTTTTAAAGGGAATCAATACTGCATCCAAATCTTATTTTCATCTCCTTTCTATTTTATTTTGTTTAATTCTCTTATTTGATTTTTTATTTTATTTTGTTTAATCACTTTTTGTTTATTTTATTTTATTTTATTCTATCACTTTTTTGTGTTTGTGTTAATAATGATGGGTGGTATTACATGAATATTGAGGAGAAAATTACACCATCTAATTAGAGGAACATAAAGATATTATTTTGATCATTAATTATTTGTCAACCTTTTTTTTCAAAAGTATAATTTGTTGTTTTCTTGGTTTTGTGCCTTTTACTTGTTTATTCATTGTTTCTATTATTTTTTTTATTTATTTTAATCGTTCATTTGTTTATTTTATTTATTAGTTGTTTTGTTGCTTTCCTCTATTTATTTATTAATTCATTTCTTTGTTATTTTTTTATTTTTATTTTGGTTTTATTTCATTATTTTTATTTTCTTTGTTTATTATTTTAATTAATTATATTTATTTCATTATTTTTATTTTCTTTGTTCATTATTTTAATTAATTCTAACCATATTTTCTTTTTTATTCTTTTATTTTATGTTTGTGTGATTATGGAGACACGTGATTAAACTATGGAGAACCAATGAAGGTTTCTGGAATGTCATGGATATACCCCTGCATCATTTGAACATATATTAGGGATTTAATTTAATTTTATTATTTTTGTGTTGTTTTTTTATTGGTTTGTATTTTTATTATAGGCTTGTATTTATTATTTTATTTATTTTTGTAGTAGGTTGCAATAGCCTCAATAGTGGAAAATAGTGAATATTTTTATTTTATGTCATTAAAATTAATTAGTAAATTAGGTTCATTTGGTAAAAATTAATAAAAATCAATGGTAGCAATAGATTAATTTTTAGGTCGCATGAAATCAAATTAGGTTTTTTAGAAGAAATAATTTTAATTACTTGTTTGATCTTTTGTTTGATTGTTTTAGTATTTGTTTTATGCTTTTTGGGCTTTTTCTTATTTTTATTCATTTTGGGTCTTAAACCCACATTTAGATTCTAACTCACTAATAATAGGCTTTAAAATTTGATTTTAGGTTTAATTAACTTTAAAATCCAATTAGGCCCATTTAGATTATTTTAGACTTAGCTCCACTTTAGTTCAATTAAATTAACGTAGATTTAGCTTAGCCCATTAATAAAGCATTTTCCTTGTTAAAATAAATATATTTAAGATCATTTCATTTCAATTAAAATTAATTAGAATTAGGCCCACTAATCCATCCAATTCAATCCAAATCAATTGTCCATAAAATCAATAGACTTAGGCCCATTTTTAAAATTAAAACAAGTAAACTTAGGTCCATTAATTAACTTAAATTGTAGGCCCACCTTTAGCTTTATTTCACTTATAAATAAAACATGTAGATTTAGCCCATTTATTTAAAATCAATTTAGACTAGACTAATTTAAGGATGTTGCGTTTTATGAATGCATTGTTTGTATGCTTTTTGATGACTAGTTGCCTTTGGAATTAGATATATGCTAAATTAAGGTTTAAATGAAATTCCATGTAAATAAGGAATAATTTAGTAATTAATAAGGTAATTCTAAATGAACACAATATTAAGAGAAGTTGGTATTCCATATCCAAAATCTCCTGGTTTTGGTGCTAACTTTCTTTTAAAGAATCGAGTTACCACCACTTATCAGTTGTCCCATTATTACCCTGGCTGGTGACTCCATCATCCCTCTATTATGTCTTTATGATATAGTAGTGTGTTCTCTAGAGCCTTGAGCTCAAAAAGTGTCACGATTGCTAAAATCTTAGATGCGTACTAAACCCCACCGTCTTCACTTGTCCTCTAACAAAACATGAAACACCCTATTGATCCAAAGAATCGAACTCATTAGCTAGTTTTAAGTTGACTAACCACTTTAATCTCCCATTAGTATACAACTTAAAAATCCAAAAACTAAAATAATCATTCATGGTTAAGGATACACAAATTGCCACATGGAGAGAAAACTTCTCTATTGTATTCATGAAAGTAGACAATTGACATTAAAAAAAATGAAAGTGAGTCAAAATCATTCACCCCAATACATGCAAGGTACTTAACATTACTTTTTTTATTGAATTACTTTTTTAAGGTTTCCTAATTATAATGATCCCCTACCTTTCCCCTATTACTGAATGTGGATACCTTTAAAGGGGTCATTTGGATACTCATACTCAGTTTAGAGCATTATAGTAGAATAAGCTAATATTCATAAACTTTAAGCATTAGCTCGCAAGAAATTCACAATGAGTGCAATTTACACTCCATCTCATTCACTTTTCTCTATTTTTTTTATTTTTTTAAGAAATAAAAATGCCAAGTCATGTTCCATACTTAATCATCCTAAGAGCTAGACTTTAATTTCAATTTACAAGCACTTTTCATTAATATAAAGTATCCAAATTCAATCACTTAATAGAAAAGTAAGTATTAAGTTAGTTAAAGTTTAAAAATCCCTAACCCCAATTTATTTTTCTAGCTTAAGTGATCCAAACTAAACATTAATAGGAGAATATCATACTTTTTCAAGAAAACATCACATAATGAATCACATTCATCACATTAATAGGTTGCAAAATCTCAAGTGATATGCATGATAATTCTGAACAACTTATATGCATAAAATAAAAACACATAAAATGCATGAGATGTATGATCCCTTTTTTACCATATTCTAAACTAAATAGAAAATGACTTAAAATAATACCTAAAAAGACAAAAAAAAATTACATAAAAAAAACTATATCCTACACTTAAAATCAACATTGTCCTTAATGTTGGTAAATTAAAAGAAAAATTAGGAATTCACACAATTAATAAACTATATTAACAATAAAGCTTACTGCCCTTTTTATGTCTGACACTTGTGTGATCATATGTTAAGTTGCTTGATCTTTAATGCTCAATTTCCCTTCAATTTACCTAAAAAATAAATTGCAGGTGGATATGAATTTTAAAGACATTAAAAGCATAAAAAATAAATAAGATGAAAACTAAAAATGCATAAGGCTTGGTTGAACCCCCCAAGAAACACTTATTTAAAAATTCATTAGCTTAACCATGGCATGAACTATGTGTTGGTGTCGATCAAGTAAGCAAGGTGATGAAAACTATCTTCTTTGCCTTCGTAGTATTCATATAACCTTTTATGATTCATTTTAAATTTTTTTCCTTGATTGTTTTATCAATTCCATAGCTCCATAGGGAAAGACTTGTGACACTATAAATCATCCTGACCATCTATTTTTAACCTTCTCTAGAAATAATCCTAGCTTCGGTTTGAAAGATAATACATGATTTCCAAATATTTCCTTTTTATGCTTGCATCATGCCACTTCTTTGTTTTTCCTTTGTAAATTCTTGAGCTCTCACAATAAGTAATTGTGTTTTGGTATTTGAGAAGCCCTTCTTCATCATAAGATTGCACATTTAAACACTTCTCTACATCCTCCAAATTATAAGATTTTGCTAACATCAGTTTTTGGACTTCACTCACACAATCATCAATCACATTAATTCTCATAAAATTATCAGAGTTAGAAGGATGCTTTATCCATTGGTGCATATTAAATTTACAGCTATCCTTTCCTACACTCACTGTGAGAGTTCCATCATATATATCTATGATAGCCTTAGCAGTGTACATGAAAGGCATTCCAAGGATCAAAGTCACATCTTTATCTTCCTCAAAATCTAATACCATAAAATCCACTAGAAAAATGAATTTTTAGACTTTGAATAGTACATCTACTATTCCTTAAGGTTTCTTTACTGTTATGTCTACAAGCTGCAAATAAATGTTTGTTGCTTTTACTCCCCCTAAACCAAGCTTCCTGTAAATAGATAAAAGCATTAAATTAATAGAACCATATGAATTATAAAGAGTTTTTTAAAAATTTAAATTACCAATAGAGCAAGGTATAGTAAGACTCCCTAAATGTTTACTCTTCAGTGGTAGCTTTCTTGAAATGATAGAATTATTAATGTAATATTCTCAAACTCTTACAACCTCTTTTTGCTAGAAATAAGCTCCTTTAAGAATTTAACATATTTGGGCATTCGTGCAATTGCTTCCACCAATAGTATATTTATGTGTAGCTTCTTAAACATCTCTAAGAATTTAGCAAATTGTTAATCATGCTCTTGCTTTCTAAGCCTTTGAGGAAATGGAACAGGTATCTCATAAAGGCTTTACTTTTTTCTTTTTTTTTCTTATTCTTCCCATTTACTTCCTTTTTTGTTTATGTTTTAGCTTCATTAGTTATTTTCTCTTTATCTTTTTCCTCCTTTTGATCCTCCACTTGAGTATTCACCATTAGCTTCAATGGTTGTAGTTCTTTCCACTACTGAAGGTAATTACTTTAACATATTTCTTAGGATTCTTCTTTGTATTACTAGGAAGAGTCCCTTGATTTCTTATAGATAAAGAGTTAGCCAATTATCCCATATGTATCTTAAAGTTTTGGATTAAGGATGAATGATTTCTAAGCATGAGTTAGTTTTCTTGATGCATTTGCTCGAATCTCCCTTCAAGCCTTTTTATTACCTCATCATGTTGATTCATCTTTATTGCCATCATATCCATGAATTTCTCCATTTTACTCTCTAAAGAAGCTGAAGAAGAAGAAGAAGCTTTCTCTTGTTAAAAATAGAATTGACTTCGATCGTGATAAGTAAACCCTCCAAAATTTAGTGGTACTTGAGGTCTCCATTGATTATTTGCTTAATTGTTCCATAAGAAGTTTGAATGATTCTTCCAACTTATGTTATATGTATTACCTAGCACATGATTTTATTGTTCACCCTTATTAAAGTTGCCTAAATAATTCATGTTTCCTATAGATAAATTCTACATAAATTGGCACTTAATAGTAGGATGTCCTCCATGAAAAAGCTCACAAAATGAAAGAGTTGAAGAAGAAATTGTACTAATGTTCATTTTTTCCATTATTTTTGTCAAGGCATCCAATTATGCATTTAGCATTGTTAACCCATCCACTTCTATTGTACCTCCCTTTATTGGTATAGCTCTCTTATTAGACCACAAACTATATGTATTTTCCATCTCCTAAAAAATATCTAATGCATCCTTTAGTGTCTTAGATATAATTATTCCTTAAGCAGCTATATTTATATTAACTCTGACTGATGGATTCACACCCTTGTAAAAAGATTGAGCCAAATCCTAAGCAAGTGTCAAATATGTTGGACATTACCTATAAAGGTCTTTGAATCTATCCCAACACTTATAAAAGCTTTCATCCTTCCTCTAATAAAATGAATTGATATCATTTATGATTCTTATAACTTTTGCAGGTGGAAAGTATTTGTTGAAAAATGATGTATACCTCTCATGCCATGTATTGATGGAGTTGGGTAACAGACTAGTAAACCATCTTTTTGTCCTATTAGTGAGTGAGAAAGGAAAATGTATAAATCAAATAGCTTATGGCTACACCCCCATTCATTTTGAAAGTTGAACAATACTCCAAGAATCTTATTATATGGCCTATTGCATGTTTCTAAAGCAATCCACTAAATTAGGAGTTCTTAATCATTTGAATCATGGTCGGCTTGATTTAAAAATCACTAGCAATAACTACCAATCTCACAATAAGGTTTTAATCTCCCTACAAATGTGGACTAATAAAATCCCACATAGTTCTCTACACATTCTATCTATTTTTATTTTTTGGGTGTCGAGCAGTTGGTGGGTCTTACTGACCACTTCTCGCATCTACAACTCCATTTTCAATTTTGTTCATCATGTTCCTTTGTCTCTTTAATCTCCTGTAAAAAGTTCTATTAATTTTAGTATCTAGAGATATCAATAATTCACCATATCTAGTTGTATTATGCATTGAGCATATGCACTAGCAAAGCTTCTTATAAAGACAATGGAAAACTAGAAAAAGCTAAAAATAATGTAAATTAAATAAATTTAAAAAAGATTAAATCAAACAACATAAATTTTATCATAATAACAACTTTTCACTCCCCGAAAATAATGCCAAAACTTAGTGGTATGAATCCATAAGCACACGAAGTCATCCAAGTAGTAAACATATTAATCCTACAAGGTGTGGATGTTGATTATTGAATCACTCGTTATGTTTATTTGTCTAGACAGTCAAGTAAGGTTTTTACTAAAATTAAACTATTCTAGAAAACTAAATTAAGCTATTATGAAATTTGTTAATTAAATGGATGTTAGGGTTTTTATCCCTAACTCAAGTTTAGCTAAGTGGATGTCAATCTCCTTATCATGTATGGATTTATTCCATTTCCTAAGCATATTTAAACATATGAAAGTCTCTCATAAGAACTCGCATAATTTATTGATTACAACAACTACTCAAGTGGTTAGCTATCGCTACTCAAGTAATTAATTATTCTCAATATTAAAGAAAAGCTTTTCAAGGAATATTGACAACTAAATTGTCTTCGACCAATTTGATTAAATTAACAGATATGATTATTTTGTTCTCAATAAGGATTTTCTTCTAATCTCACTCTATCATTTAATTCAATTCTAAGGGTGATCAATCGAAGGAAAGCATTAAGTTAAATAATAATCATGGATTATATATTTAGTGATGTTGTGTTCAAAACCTGCAAGAGCACTGATAGTGAATTGTAGTACAAAAGATATCATTCCCATAAGGATTGGATATTGAGTACTAATATCTTTACTTATGATCTTAGCTAGTAAATCAAATAAAAATGATTAAAAAAATATAAAGCAAAGAAAAATAAACTAAGAGAAAATCAAATAATTAAAACATAGATCTTACATTTAGTTTCATTATTCCAATCAGATCATGAACACTTAAGTTATTAAACACCTTGATTTCAGTTAAGGGTAATTGTTCTAAAATACCTATAGACTCTCTCAAGTTCAATTAAGCATGCCAAGATTAAGATTTAACCTACTCTCATGATTAAGAAATTAATCCTAACTCATTAAGTTTTTTAACAATTATTGGTTCACCACTGTAGACCTCTGCCTATTATCATGGTTCCCCAAAGAGCTCACCTACTCTCGTGGTCGAGTGGTCTAAGTCCTATGAGTCTAAAGATAATAAATTCTCCTAACTCTCATTATTGAATCTACCCATAAACATGCAATCAATTGGGCCTTTAATTGAATACAAGACATGAGGAGCAACTCATAAAATTAACTAAAAATCAAATTAATAAAGCTTGTGTTCAATCACATCATAAAATAGCTACTCCTACCCTCAACCTTAAAATAAAGTTTAGCCAACCATGGCTTTAAAAATAATTACAAACATAAAATAAATAACAAGAGAATGAAGAAGAAGAAGAATAGATAAAACTCGTTTAAGTGCACTTTAATCTTCAATCCTTGTTGAGCTCTTCAATCCCAAAACGGCTCAGTTAACTTGGCTCCTCCCTCCTCTTTTTTCTTTCTCTTAAAAAGGTGTTCATTCCTTATATAGTGATAAGGTGTGAAAAGAATCCTTTTTTTATTTTTAAAATAGTAAAACTTCTGCCTTTGTTGCATGGCTTTAGGACACGGTCGTGCTTTACTTAAATACAACTGTGAATTTACTCAGCATACAGGAGGCAAGTTCATTAGTCGTGCTTCATTCTAGGTCAAAATTCTTCACTCACACATCATGTACATGCCGTGATATTGCTCTGTTGACATTAAGTGTAGATGGCTTCTTCATGGCTCATACATGGCTTTCCTATTTTGTTACTCTATCACACGACATGTGCATGCCATGTCATGTAAACATATATCAACTCCTTTGTATTCTGGGGCCCACTAGATAAAAATCACAAAAACTAATTAAAACTTAAATAAAACTTTGCAAAATATATAATACATAATAAGAATCCTAAATAAATACTAACTCATAAAGATTTCCTAATTAAGCCCAAAAATTACTTAAATTAATATATTCCTTATTTAGAATTTATTAAAATTCAACTCTAAAACACGTAAATAATAAACACATCAAATTCCCCCACACTAAAATTGTGTGTGTCCTCAAGTAAACACATGAGAATACCTATCATCATAACAAATTTAGCACATGATAAATTTTAACATGTCCATCCTCCACAATCTTTAGTTAACATAAAACTTGTAACTCTAAATTAAATTAATAACTCAAAGTCAAAGATGTAAGTTTTACCAAGTATAAAGTAAACTTAACCATTGAATTTTCAAAAATATATAGGCTGACAATTAAGAAAAACAACAGCAGATGATACTACTCATTCAACCTTTAGCAACCCCTAAATTCTAACACATAAAAGATAGCCACACCATTATTTTTTTCTTTTTTTTAGTGAGTGCATTTTATGCTCCATCTCGCCTTCTTTTATTCTCTCTAACCAATCTTCCCACTCTTAGTAATCCTCCACCGTTCCCGTACCATTAAGCGTGGATACCGGTAAATGGTCCTTTGGATACTCTTACTCTATTTAGAGCATTGGAGTATATTTGGAATATATCCTTATTAAAAGAGATTTTTTTAATGAAGCTAGCATTTCATATGCTAGACTCAAATATCAACTAAGAATCAAAAATTGAGTATCACTTACAAATATTTTCTTAACTATTAACTAATAAAATTCAATTACTCGGAAGTAAGTAAGCATTAAGTTCATTAAATTTTTAAAAGTCCTTAACCACAAGTTATCAACCTAACTTAAAAATCACAAATTAAGCATTAACAAAAGATTAAGAAACATTTACAAGAAAATCACATTCAATGTGCTCTACTCATCATAAGGATAGAGTGCAAAAATTTAAATATGTATATGCTAGCATGCAAAATTAAATATAATTCTAAAAAAAATTAAAATTAAAATAACATAAAAGATAAAAGTATAAAAATAAAATCAAACTAAATGCGAAATACATGCAAATGTACCCCCCCCACTTACACACACACATAAATTTCACATTGTCTTTAATGTGAAAAGATGAAACAAACATACAAAATAAAATAAAACAAATAAAAATAAAAGGAATTAAAGAAGAAAAAAATAAAACTAATACTCCTCTAGTGTGATGCTTTACTCTTCGCCTAATGGGGTGGGAAATTGATAAGCACATGAGAGTTAAGAGCTAAGAACATCACCTAGGCAAAATCAAAAATTAAATTAAATTAAATAAAGAAACACACAAACTAAATTAAGCATAAATTCATGAAAATTAAGAGCAAACTATATAAAGTAAAAATAAAAATTGCATATAAATGTATAGATTGAAAAATTATGTCCAAAAATTAATTTTAATCAAATGAATGCAATTCCTAAATAAAATTGATCAATACAAATTAATAATCATGTAAATAATGCTTTATAAAAAAAATTAAAAATACCATCTAAAAAGATAAAATAAAATAAATATATTAGGAAAAAAATAGAAAAATTAAAAAATTGAAGAAAAAATAAAAAATTATTAAATGGTTGTTAGGCCAAATGGCCCAATAACATAAAGAACAAACGCAGAAGTTGACAAAATTAAGGCAAATTCTTCTGTGTCGTGCTATCATCATCAACATGCCATGCCATTGCCATTATAACATGGCTTCCATGTCGTGCCTTCATGCCATGTCATTCTCATGCTAACACGACATCTTTAATGCCGTTTTTTTTCATTTTATCCAGAATGTCACATGGCATGCCAACACGACACCCCCATGCCATGTCAGGACACCAAAAACCTACAAAAAATAAATTCAAATACCAAAAAAATAAAATAAAATAAAATAAAAATAGAATTAAAAGAAAAAAATTAAAATATGTAAATTAAAATAAATAAACTATAAAATAAAATAAATTTGGATTGCCTTCTAAGAGCATTAATTTAAGGTCATTAGCTTGACCCCTGGTTACGTAGTATCAATGATGCAATCGAATATGAGGAAGTATTCTTTGAAACATCTTTCTTTTCTTTCTTTTACTAGGCTCTCTTATGGCCAGGTAGTAAAGTGTGGACTCCACATGCCAAATTTTTAGTTCTATAATTGCTTAAAGAATATAAGGCATTTCATGTGGGTTCTCAGACAATCCAACACTTTTCATAGATCCCTCATATCTAACCTTAATAGGTTGCAAAACATATGTATTATCACTTATAAATGGCTCATCTTCACCCATATAACTTCAAGGATTGTTATATTTTTCTCATCCACCTCATTGTCAAATTGAGTTGAGTGACTTTGAACCTCATCATCCTTGATGTTTATAGATTGATTCTTACACTTGGAGACTTCTTTAATTTCCTCTATGATTAATTTTTGCTCGTCATAACATAACTCGAAAGTGACTTCATCATCTTAACTTAAAGTGTTCTCATCATCCTACGCACTTTCTCCTTGTGTTTCCATTAAGCAATTTATAGATGCACACATTTAAAGTTTTTGGAAGCATATTTTTTGAATTTCTACAATTTGATCTGCTTACAACTTGAGCCTCATTAGAGCTTCTTTTTGTTCATCCATTAAAGATATGATTTGTTTCATCTTGATCTCCAATAAATGTTCCTCATACTTTTTGGTTGCTTCTTGAATGAAGTTTTCAAACATTGCCTCATGAGTCAAATTAGAATCTTGTTGATAACCCCAATTGTGATCCATACAATTACTCCAAGATGGGTTATAGTAAGATTGTGGAGGTGAGTATGAATAATTTGGACAATATGCCCCAATATGGTTCTCTCCACACCAATTACAAACTTGAAAAGAAGATGAAAAATAATTAAATGGCATATGTTCTACATTATATACAAGATCAAATGTATTAGAACTAAAAAATTGATAAGAAAATCTACCATTATTCATGACAAATTACTTATCAATATTACAAAGAAAATAAAATAAAATAAAATGCTAGTATAAGAGAAGTAAAAATTAAATTAATATCAATCTTGCCAGTCCCTGGCAATAGTGCTAAAAACTTGTTGCGTTCAAAACCCGCAAGCGCACGGATCATGAATTCTAGTACAAAAGATATCGTTTCCATGAGGATTGGATATTAAGTACTAATATCTTTACTTATGATCTTAGCTAGTAAATCAAATAAAAATGATTAAAAAAATATAAAGCAAAGCAAAATAAACTTAGAGAAAATAAAATAATTAAAGCATAGAGCTTAGGTTTAGTTTCACTATTCCAATCAGATCATGAACATTTAAATTATTAAACACCTTGATTTCAATTAAGGGTAATTGTTCTAAAATACCTAAAGACTCTCTCAATTTTAATTAAGCATGCCAAGATTAAGATTTAACATACTCTTGTCATTAAGAAATTAATCCTAACTTATTAAGTTCCTTAATAATTATTGGTTTACCAATGTAGACCTCTGTCTATTATCATGGTTTCCTAAAGATCTCGCCTACTCTTATAGTCTAGTGGTCTAAGACCTATAAGTCTAAACCTAATAAATTCTCATAACTCTTATTAGTGAATCTACCTATAAACATGTAATCAATAAGGCCCTTAATTGAATACAAGACATGAAGAGCAACTCATAAAATTAACTGAAAATCAAATTAATAAAACATGTTTTCAATCACATCCTAAAATAGCTACTCCTAACCTAAACCCTAAAATAAAGTTTAGCCAAGCATGGCTTTAAAAAGAATTACAAACATAAAACAAATAATAAGAGAATGAAGAAGAAGAAGAATAGATAAAACTCGTTTAAGTGCACTTCAATCTTCAATCCTTGTTGAGCTCTTTAATCCCAAAATGGCTCTCTTAACTTGGCTCCTCCCTCCTCTCTTTTCTTTCTCTTAAAAAGGTGTTCATTCCTTATATAGTGCTAAAGTATGAAAAGAATCCTTTTTTATTTTTAATTCCTTCTTATTTTCAAAATAGGAAAAATTCTACCCTCATGACATGGCTTTGGGACACGACCGTGCTTCACTTATATAAAATTTTGAATTTACACAGCATACAACACGACATCCAACATAGGCAAGTTCATTAGCCATGCTTTATTCTAGGTCATAATTCTTCACCATACCGCATGTACATACTATGACATTACTCTATTGACATTACATGTAGATGGATTCTTCATGGCTCACACATGGCTTAGACATGACTTTCCTCTTTTGTTGCTCTATCACATGACATGTGCATGCCATGTCATGTAAAAATATATCAACTCATTTACATTATAGGGCCACTAGACATAAATCACAAAAATTAATTAAAACTTAAATTAAACTTTGCCAAATATATAATACATAATAAGAATCCTAAATAAATACTAACTAATAAAGATTTCATAATTAAGCCTAAAAATTGCTTAAATTAATTTATTCCTTATTTAGAATTTATTAAAATTCAACTCTAAAACACGTTAATAATAACCACATTAAGTGACAAGGAATTTAACCAATTAAGTCCACACTTGAGCCGGGTCTAAAAACTCTAACTACTAATTTAGCTACTCATGGCAATCAAAAAGAAAAAAGAAGAACAATTGAGCATTTCAAACATAAACATTATAATATGACATTAAATAAAGTATAAAGAATAATTAGAAGGACAAAATTCCCTTTTTATTCTTCTTCTCTTAAATATAATTGAAAGTGTTTTGCAATCTTTTACTCTTAATAATCCTTGAGTAGTTAACAAAAATTAAATGAAAATTGAAAATAAAATTATTCTATTGAAATATGAAAATGAACTAAGTTGTTTTTCAGACTACTCACACTCTTAAAAAAGGCAAAAAAAAAACTATTTATAATCATTCTCTTAAAACCCTAAAATAAACTTCCTTAATGGAGTTTTTGCTATCATGCATGGCCATGTACTTTTTTATGCACAACCATGCATATTGGAAATGCCAGCAATCACTGAATCAAGTATGGTCATGTACACTTTGGTGCACAACCATGCTTATTAGAGTGCACGGCCATGCACATATATGTCCATAGCCATGCATCTATAAACTTGATTTTATCTAAATTGGGTATGCCCTTGCTCACCCATATGCACATTGTTGCATCTTTTTGTCATCAAAACACTTTAAACACAATTATGTCAAGTAGTTCATGTTTCAGCCGTGACTTACTACCCAAATTTCATACTAATAAATACCAAATTTGAACCCGTCTCTTAATAAAATTATAGCTATAGAAATCAGCTTTCCATAACATCTTGAATCATCTTAATTGTACCTCTATAGTTCAAGATATCACTAAAATATTGAGAGCTACATAACTTGAAATGGAAGTTGCATATGCTAAATTCGACCTAAGATTTAGAAACTCAAAAAAACTTCAATTTTAATAAGCTCAATTCAGAAATTTAAGATGTCTACTTTAAATGTCTAGAAGATCACTTTCTCATTCTAAAACTTTAAGGATGTCAAAATATTCATTAAATCTCAGAGGTTAAATTAGCCCAACTCTGAAATTGCACTTTAAGCTCTTAGCTTTTCTTTTAACATGGAGTTTGTACCTTGCCCTTTTCCATGACGAGATGAGCCCCTAACTTTAAGTTCTCACATCTTGCACATCATCCTTAACTCCATGAAGAGTGTACCTACCAAAAAAACATAAAAAAAAATAAAAAATGCAACTTAAAATTAACAAAAACATAAAAAAAAAACTAGAAACACATAAAAACCTAGACTTAACAATTTTAACCTAAAACTTGTCAATATTCCTTATTATCCTAGACATTAGGCAAACAAAACTTCATTAATTAGTGCTCAAAATGAAGTATTTTTCACACTTATCACCAATCCCAATGAGGGGCGTCCTTGTCTAGTAGCATGTCAAGTAATATAGAAACTTAATTCTCAATGAACCATGTAAGTGTTGTATTATAGCAAAACCAATTTGATTTGAAGTTAAATTTAAGAATTAGATCTATAATTACCTAAATCTATTATACTCAAGGCAATAAAATTCCAATAAATTATTTTCACCCTTAACATTGGCTTGTCCAATGTAAATTGAGATGCACTCTTTCATTTTGTTTCAAATTCTCCTGTTAAAAAAATATAAGAGTTATGAGAGTGGCTCTATTAAGAGCAAATTTTATAATTTTCAAAATGAAAGAAAAAAAAAGGAGTACACGCAGAAGAAGGATAGATGTTGTAATAATAATTTTTCAAAGCTTATGAAGGACAGTTTCATAGGACCCTAAAATGGCTTTATTAGACGAATTAGTAGCAACATTGGACACAACCACATCTATTTTTTCATATTTATGAAATCGAAAAAAAAAACAATTATGAAAGACATTAAGCATGAGCACAAAGGCAATTCAATATGGAATTGGTGTTTATGTTTGAGAGTTGAGCTCACTTGAAGCATATTAAGAATAAAATTCTTCCATTGTTATGCATTTAATACATAACAAATAAGACCCAATGCTTCAATACCTTAAGCTTTAAGTTTCTTAACAACCTTTTCTATATTTTTCTAGGTCAAATCAATTAACAATTTGTGTAATTAGACTTTGACTAAACTCAATTGATCAATAAATTTAATTGCTTGTATTTTTCATGCTAACATAAGATGAAAAAAGAAACCTAAACCCACTTGTTTATAAGAAAAGATAACGATAGAAGCCCATTCAAGTTTTTTATATGTTTTTTCTCCCTCTAGTAAGTTAATCAACTCTACTAGAACTAAATTTAATTCTATGGGCAATAATAGTAAGACTATGGTTAGAGCAATAATTATGCTATGCGGGAAAAAGGTTAGGGGTGATGACATGGAAGTGATCGAAGGAGTGTGTGGAGAAAAAAATTAAAAATACGAACAATAGTTATTTTGGTAATATTAATGTTACTTGTTAATATAGTCACTAACCTATTGTAGGAGGTCAAATGCCCATGTGTATAAACATAAATATTATAAGAAGATGATAATGATGATGAATATATTAAAATCAATCAAGTATATAGCCCACTTAGCTAGTTTTGTTGTTTTGCTCATCAAAATTCATACCATATAATCTTGTAGTGGTATTTTTTTTTCTTTTTAGTATTGTTTTCTTTTTTATTTTTTATAATTATAATTATATATATATATATATATATATATATATTAGACTTTATTTTTTATTATTGCCTTTAATTAAGTTTTTTTTTTATTAATTTTAAAACAATGTGATTTACTGAAACAGTTGAATTGAGTGAGCAATTTTTATTTAATCTAAATTATGTGTTAAATATATGAATGTTTCTATAAGTGAATGTTGTGTTTTTTTTTCATAGCTTTAGTATTATATTTCAAAAAATAGGTTTTGATCATGAATGTTGTTGTGTCTAATTTTATAGCTTTTATATTATATTCCAAAAGATTATTAGTTCTCTATACTGAAAATATTACAATAGAATTACTATTTTAATGTGCTAGAAAAATTACATTGCTTACCTAATCTTTTTTCACCAACCTCGGTTTAGATTCTATTTGAGATTTGAGTTTCTTTAAGTGCTAAATTTTGACGTAAGATCTAATAAGTTGGTTTCTAGTGTCAAAATAATATCATGATTCAAAGATTTTTTCTTCCTTATGGTGTTAAGATTTTCTTTTTCTCTTAGGAGAGAATAATATCATAGGATTTCTATTTAAATGACTTTATTTATTTATGAACCATAATAAATAAGAAAAATAACACGAAGATTATCTTTATAAGTCCTAGCCTACTCTACTACATTTTGCACTTTACCTATGATGGATGGACCACTCTTAGGACTACCTGGATAACTGAAAAGACTAGACGGATTGGTTTCCAAATAAAGAGATAGCAAACGAGCTTCACCGATAGTAGCCTCCTAAATTGAATTATTGGAAGGAAAAGAGCATCTCAAAGCGAAATAATTACTCTTGTAGCTTATTGTGCTCGATTTACATCTTACCTAACTCGATCTTTCTCTTATTCTTACACACATAAGGTTTTTGCTCTCGTACTGCAAGTTTCCACTTTGTTCAGTTACATTATTAGAGCTATACCTATGATTAAGTTCTGTTGGTGTGAAATGAGATAATTCTAAGATAGGAGTCGGTATGGAACCTACCTTTCCACGAAGTGGAAACCTGCAGTACGAGAGCAAAATCCTATAGCCAAGTGTTTTTATTTTGGTTCATAATCGAGTGACTTCGTTCCTATCTCTTAGATCCAGGTATGCCCTACTTATTAGGTTTTTGCTAAGTATTCAAAACCATTGAGTCGAGTTAGCCTCTTCGCTTACTCTTTGCTATGAGCAGTTTAATCCCCTAACTGCATATTGATATGCCTTGATCTGGTATTATTCAGGGTATTTCACCAATTAAGCTTCAACCCCTTTTCAGCTACTCCTTTAGTCAAGCTAGTCTCCCACCTCAACATAATATAATATTTTTTCAGGTTCAGTTCACGGTGAAACTCCAAACCTTCTTAGCTTCAGTCGAGTAGCTGAATCTCTAGTGTCAGTTCATTCCCTACCTTCGAAGAAAAGTGTGTCACTCTAAGCTCCTTACCAATCTTACCACTTCATCTGACGAGTTAACCTCCTCTCCTTTTAATCGACTCACTTCATCCCTACCTCTCTCTTGCTGGTGACAAATCAATAAGAAATGCTCTTATTTGCTAGTTTTCCCTAAGGAAGGGGAAGTTTGAGGGACTTTCTAGGGCTTATGCCTTGCAATCGTCTAAAGATCTTCCATCCAGCCAGTGCTAGAAAGAAGTGCTTCCATCGAACGTTAAGATAACCATTTATGTGTAATGAAATATTTTTGGCTATCCACGTTCAATAAAATGCTCTACTCGGCCTTGCTCTTCTTAAATAAAGATGCTTTTCTTTTTCCAGATGAAGAATGATCATTTTTTAATAGGCATTCTGGACCTTCAGATATTGGGGTTAGGAAGCCATACCTGGTGAATGATTCTTTTCCTCGGAATCCTAGTTGAACTTATCATTGCATCGGATAATCATGAAATTACCTTTCAACTATTTGTCCACTTCTCTCCCCTCTATCTATCCTTTAAAGCGAAGCGTACAAGAAAGCCTCTACTCCTAACAGTTGTGAAGTTCTACCAATTGTTTATTCGCAATGGCTTGAATGAATCTGATGAAGAATCCCTTGCTTAAAAGAGTTTTTAAGAAACATTAAGTTCATTCAAGTCATGAAATTTAACAGTTTGTCATAAGCATTAATGGAAGATTAGATTATTGAAATCGATAATACAAAAGTATAAAAAGATGTGAAGATTGTAAGAAAAAAGTTTAATTAACAAAAAAAAAAACTTAATTTCTTTAAAGAGAGTTAAAAAAAATACCAAAATTATTTATAAACTATTGTTGAAATTTTTTTTGGTGTTATAGTAGTGGAAAGATTATATAAAATTATTAGAAATTTTATTATATTTTAAGCTGCCATTAATTATGAGATGTTTAGGTTTGTAAAAAGTAATTAAACAAATATAGTTGAAGAGAATATGTGGGGAAGTCCAATTTTGTATTTAAAGCAATCGTATATGTTATGAGATTATATGCATCTTAATGGCCTAGTATGATAAGGCGATAAGTGTAGGGCCAATTCAACTAGGCTTAGTAATGGGAAAGACCTAGAGGATTTTTTACTTAAATAGGCTAAGGTCTCTCTCCATCCTAAAAATTTGATTTGTTGGCTTGTCCTATTTATTGATAGCCGCTTACATGTGACAAGGATATGAGAGGAAGATTTAGTTTTTTATTTTCTTAAAACTAATTATTTTTAATTTTATTATTTCTATTGTAGTTACATAACAGAGATGATATCTTTGCATCAAACATGAATTAGATACACGATTGCTTCTATTAAATTAACTATTATATGATTGGGTTTTTTAAATTTATGCACTGGATACTATTATTTACTTTTATGTGGTATCAGAATTTAGTTTGTGCATAAATTTAAAATCTTAAATTAATTGTTATTTATATTTAATTATTTAGGTTAATGATTTGATTAATAATTGAGTAATTTAGTATAATACACATATGTATTGCTTTATTATTTTACTTTGTCGTGTTTTATTTTCGGGCATGCATTATAATACTTTAATTTTGCGTTTCCATTTGTTTGTAAAGTGTGGTAATATACACATGTTTAACATTTAATAATTGGTTGTGAAGATACATGGTTGTCCAAGTAAATTGTGCCTTTGATGTGGAAGTAAATGGACTTGTGTTTGTTCAGTTTTCTTGTGCAGAAGGACATGCTGTGATTTTGGGCTCTTTATTATTATTACTACTTTTATTATAATTATTAGTTAATTATGTCGAACAAGAATTAGGAACTAAACAAAGTTCAAGAGAACATTGTGCAAGCAATATCTCATGTTTTCGATATGAGTCCATATGATTTATGATCATCAACTTTGTCACTGATGATACATGCGTGTGATTTACATATTAAAAAAATCCAAATTACATTTTAACCTAGTACTTTTGTGCATAACATACATTATTGTAAATGTTAGTAGTGCATGATATTATATGGATAGGTCATGTCTTGGTTTTACAAAAGAGAGGGATTTTTTTTTTTTTTTTGAACAAAATTACATTATAACAAAAGATTACAGGACTTGCTCTTTAAGAATAAGGTCTATGAAAGTAGGATTTACATTAAAAGATAGTCCATAAAAGTCCAAAATAGATCCATTTTTTGTTAACCAATCAGCAACCTGATTAGCATCTCTTTTAACATGGTCAATCCTCGATCAGCAGTAAGTCTTCTAATCATTTGGCCCACCACATCCACTTCCCATCATGGCCAATACTCTAATGGCTTTGAGCATAAATTGATTGCTGTTAAATAATCAGATTCAATGATGAAGTTTTTTTTAGGGTGGTAAGTAGCAAACTCCTCAGCTTGACAGATAGCTAACAATTTAGACTGCAGAGGTGAGAGACTTGGTTGTTGTTTAACTATTAAATGCTTAATCATTCCTCGATGATCCCTGTCAACACAAGCCAGACAGCATTTCTTATTTGATGAAGAAAATGAAGCATCATAATTTATTTTCCACTTGCCTGCTTCTGGAGTAGTCCACTTGATTTCAATTGGATTGCTCCCTTGTAAATGGTCATCTTGAATCAGATTATGCCCTTCTAGATGCAAAGCTTTTTTGTTGAATTAATGTCTTGGCTCCACCAAAACTACCTAATGAGCTTTTTAATTTGATGAATAAATCCCAACGGCAATTTAAAAACAAACATCATAAAAAGAGGGAAGGACTTGAAGAATAGCCTTAACCATAATCTCTCTTCCAGCAACATTGAGGAATTTGGTCCTCCAAATCTAGATTCTATCGGAGGTTCGCTAAATCAAGTAACTAGATAAACTCTTTTTTGTTTGCCCCCATTCCAACGGTAATCCCAAATATTTAGAAGTGTAGTTAGATTTATTAACACCAAATAATTCACAAATATACCTCTTAATTTGAGGCTGAGCAGTACTGTTGAACAAAAGTTTCGACTTGAGATCATTAAATTTTTCACCCATGGCTATTAATACTTACTCAACACCATCTTTAAATGCTTGAACTTCTCAATTTGTGGCTTCCCCATAAAGAGCTGTGTCATCCGCAAATTAGGAGTGCATGATTGAAGGACTGTATCTTGTTATGTGAATGCCTTTGATATTGCCATGTTGCTGCTCTTAAACAATCAGTCTGGATAAGAAATTTGCCATTAAAATAAATAGCTAAGGAGATATTAGATCTCCTTGCCTAATGCCCCTTTTTGGAATGAACGGTCTTGTCAATGAGCCATTTATGGATATCGCAAATTCCACCGTTTGGACACACTCTATAACCAGATTAACCCAAATTCTTGAAAGCCTAATTACATCAAAAAATTTCTAAGGGCTTCCCAACTAATATAATCATAAGCTTTTTCCATGTCAAGCTTCAAAGCAAAAAACCTTTTACTGCTTTTAATATGGTTTTCATAGCATGGACAATTTCATGTTTAATGATTATGTTTTCTTGAATGCTCCTTCCACTAACAAATCCAGTTTGATGAGGAGAGATTATCTGTGGAAGCCATTCCTTCACTCTATTAGACATTACTTTGAATATGATTTTATAACTAAAATTGTAGCAACTAATGGGGCGAAACTGATCAAAAGACTCTGGATGATTCTTCTTCGGTATAAGAATAATGACAGAGTTACTAATCTTAGAAGGTAGCTTACCATACATAAAGAAGTCATTGACAAGCTAAATTACCTCCTCCTTGATTAATTCCCAATGATTCTGATAGAATATAACCGAAAGACCATTTGGGCCGGGTGATTTTAATTTCCCCAAACCAAAAATTGCAACTTTAACTTCTTCCATGGTAACCCTCTTCATTAAATCATTGTTCATTTCAGTAGTCACCACTCTTAGCATAACTGAAGAAAAGTCTTCTTCAAAATAAGTTTGTTCCCACTTTTATTATTTTTGAAAATAATCCACTGCCTTCTCTTTAATTCTCCCTTCATTTGAAATCCAAGCATCTTCTCCAATTTTGATTTTACCAATTTGGTTCATTTGTCTCCACTGAATTGCTGTAATATGGAAGAACTTGGTGTTATGATCACCTTCTTGGAGCCACTTTATATGCGCCCTCTGTTTCCAAAACATTTCTTCCCTAGATCATTAATCTTTTGTTGAAGGGCCTGTATTTCTTCTTTTCCATTGTAATCCAAATTCCCCATCACAATACCATCTACTATATCTAGCAACAACTTAGACTGTTCAGCGTTGGATCTACTTCTCAAATGACTCCACTGTATAAGATCCTGCCTCAATCTGTTTAATTTATAATCAAAACAAGAAGTTAAATCCAAATCGACTCCTTGTGCCCATGATCTGTTAATTTCATTTTCCCAGTCTTCATTTCGTTCCCATTTCGCTTCATACATAAAACATCTTTTCCTTTTAGGTTTTAAAGGATGTAATAACAGAATTAATGGATGATAAGTTGACCCCAAAAACCTTTCATGAATAACTCTTGCAAAAGAAAATTTCATTCTCCATCCTGGATTAGCCAATGCCCAATCGAGCCGAGCTTGAATGTTACGATCCCTTACTTATTTGTTATTCCAAGTAAAATTACCACCTTGCTATCCCAAATCTAAAAGAGAACAATCGTTCAACAAGGCTCTGAAATCCTTTCTCTGTGAGTAGTACACCGCACTACCTCCTTACTTCTCTTCTGGGTTCAAATAGGCATTGAAATCACCCATAAGAAGCCAAGGAACTGAATCTCCCGTGTTTAAATGCCTAATTTCATCCCACACTTCCAGTCTTCGTTCCCTCCGAGGATGACCATAGATTGCTATAAAGTGCTATTCCTCCCCTTCAATTTCTATTAACGTGGCAATGATATTACTTGAAGAATATAGAATATTGATTCTATAATTATTTGCCCACCATAAACCCAATCCACCAGATCTACCAATTGGGTCTACATGAAAGCTGTTTTTTAAACCCAAACTTCACTGTATCCTCTCTGTCTTTAATATGCATCTTCGACTCCATCAGAAAGACCATCAGAGGTTTCTCTTTGGACACCGTCTTCTTTAAAGCGTTTGCTGTTAATGGGTTTCCCAAACCCTGACAATTCCAAGAAATGAAGCTCATATAGGCGAGATTTAAAAAATAGAGTAGATGATGAGAGATGAATCACTAAGGAAATGAGTAGGTAAAACCGGTATCAAAAAGCTAGCTGGGCTATCGAAAAACTATCTTTTGAGAGAGAATTTATTATGATGTAGAATTAGAATAATTATGTAAAATTAAGTCCATGTTTCCGTTTGAAATTTGTGTTGCTTGTGCATTAGACAACAAATAAATAAATGAATAGATATCGAAACAAATACTTTAGTTTATATATTGATAAATTAATTATATTTTGTGAATAATAAATATTATATATATAATTAAACTGTTCAAGAAAATAACTAGATTTTAATTATAGTTTTGATTTAATTTTATTATATTAAGATATATGTGAAATCAATTTTGGGTTTTAAATTTTTATCCAAATATAATTTCGATTTCTATAATATTTTTATTCAAAGATTTAGATAAACCTAAAGTAAGAAAGTAATTATAAGTCCTATTTTGACCAGGTTTGTTAACTAGTGAGGTCAAATTTTGTGTGTTGACTTCTTTAATGTTTTTATTTGTGTGATAATCAGAATTTCTATTTTAAAATAAGAAAATTTTATATAAATTAGGTCTAAATTTATATCTTGAGTTTTGAAAAATAATGAATTTGATTGACATATAAGATTAATGAATAAAATGTTATGATTTTATTATACATAATGAATGGTTATGCATAACACTAGTGAGTTTGTGATGTTATATGATTTAATCATTTATAAAATTAAATATCTCAAAATAAATATTAATTATACCATATTTGGATAAAAGATATTTTTATGATGGATTTGATTTTGGATCGAATCTTTTTTTGGCAACTGTACGCAATTTCCGTTTCGGTCGTTCGATTTCGATTCAGGAAAGGAACAGTGTGGCGTCGGGGCACATAGGTTTAGGCAACCATTCATCGGATGTTATTGATGTGGGAGCGTTTGCCTAAATAGGCTTTGTGAATTAGAGTTGTCGCCTTGTCAGGAAATGGAAAATAAATGAGAACTCACTTTTGTGAGGAAGATAAACCTACCAACTCTCTACACCATCATGTATATAAAAATCATCACATGACTGCTTATTCACACAACTAGCCTATATATGCTTGAATTCATCATCATCTGCATACAATTCCTTTAATGCCTTAAAACCTATTATCTCCCTACTCAAAGTTTTCATTAAGGCCACTTGTCGACTCAAAGCATCTGC
The DNA here is from genome assembly GCA_947683625.1 of Mallotus nudiflorus. Taxonomy (NCBI): domain Eukaryota; kingdom Viridiplantae; phylum Streptophyta; class Magnoliopsida; order Malpighiales; family Euphorbiaceae; genus Mallotus; species Mallotus nudiflorus. The sequence goes on from CANTUR010000693.1 coordinate 176,190, forward strand.
CACCCTATTTTACTGCATTGACTTATGAACAAGCTTATAAGGAAATTTCTTTATATAAGTTGACCACCTAGCATGCATATCACTCCTAATATGCTTCTAAAAATAAACTCCTTAGCTATGAGATAATGCTCCTAAATTTTCAAAGCCCGTTAAAAAGCAAAAAAAAATTTGTCATAGGTAGCCCATTTGCACCTGACTTCACACAATTTCTCACTAAAGAAAGCTATCACCAAATAACTTCTCAAATCTAGTAATGCTAAGACATGTGTTATGCTTAACTTTTTTTTTATCAACACAAAACTACTCTCTTTCTCTTCACCTTAATGGAACTTCCATTTCTTTAAACATTCAGTAATAGGTGCGACAATGCTACTTAAATGTTTAATGAACCTCCTATAAAATGTTGTTAACCCATTGAAGCTCCTTACATCACTCACATTCTTTACAGTAGGCCATTCCATAATAGCTTTCACTTTCTCATCATCTACTTTAATCTCCTCACTACTCACCATATAGCTAAGAAACAACAAGCTATCTCTCATGAAAACACTTTTTTTCAAGTTTGCATACCATTTATATTCCCTTAATCTTAAACACTTCACTAAGGTGTCCAACTTGCTCCTCCCATGATTCACCATGAATCAAATTATCATAAAAAAACAATTATAAATTTACCAAAGAAAGGTTGTAGTACTTGATTCATAAGTCATATAAAAGTACTAGGAGTAATGGTTAGCCCAAAAGGCTTAATTAACCATTCTTATAGCCCATCCCTTAACTTGAATGTCATCTACCACTCATCACTTAGGTGGATTATAATATAGACACTTCTCATGTCAATCTTGTTAAATACAACTACTTCACTCAATTAATTAAGCATATAATCCAACATTATTATAGGAAATCTATAAACAATGGTAATTTTATTGATCGCCCTACTGTCAACACACATCCGCCAACTCCTATCTTTTTTAGGCATCAATAAAGTGGAACTACACAAGGACTTATATTAGCCTTATTATTCCCCTTACATAATAGCTCTTCTATATTCTCCTTTAATATTTCATTCTCCTTGGGACTCATCCTATAATGAGGCAGGTTAGGAAGAGAAGCACCTAAAATTAAATCTATATGGTGTTGTATGTCCCACATTGAAGGTAACCCTATCGGTAAATCCTCAAGAATCATATCCACAAACTCCTTTAACAAAGTCTGCACCTGTAGACGATAGGGTTTAGTGCGCACCTAAGATTTTAACAACTGTGACATTGTTTAAGCTCAAGACTTTAGAGAACACACTAACCACTGTCACAAAGACCTCGCGTGGAGATGAGGAGTTGCCAACTAAGGTAATAACTGGGACAAATCGAAAGTGGTGGTACTCGATTCTCTAAAAGAAAGCTAGTACCACAACCAAGAGATTCTAGATACGAAATACTAATTTCTTTCAGTCTCATATTTATTTAGAATTACTTTATGAATTACTATCTTACCCTCTATTTATAAGCAATTTCATATAAACCCTTATTTAAACAATTAACTCAAGGCAAACTAGTCATGAAAAATACATTTAAACAATGCATTCATTTCAGTTCACAATCTCTAGGTTAGTATAATATACATTGGTTTTAATTAAATGGACTAAATCTACATGTTTTAATTTACAAGTGAGCCTAAAGACTAATGGGCCTAATTCCTATTCAATTTTAATTAAGTGAACCTAAGTCTATTTATTTTAATTCTAAAAATAAGCCTAAATCTACAAATTATGAAGTATTTAATTTAGTGGGCCTAATCCTATAGGTTGTAATCCTAAGGTGGTCTTAAATCTACAAGTTATGGGAAAGACTTTAAGTTAATGGGCTATGTCTAATTAATTTTAATTATCCTAAGGTGGGTCTAGGTCTAAATTAGCTAAATGAGCCTAAATCATTTCTAACCTAATTTCTAATTAATTATGGGCCTAAAATCTATCTTAATTAATTAAACATAAACCTAATTAAATTAGTAAATCTATTAAAGAGAAGGTGAATCTAATTATTAAACCTAAAAAAGCGTAAATTTATTTAAATGGATTATAGCCTAATATGGGCTTAGGGCCTAAAACACATAAAAGAAATAAACAAGCCCAAAACATAAAAAAAAAAAATACCAAGACAATCAAATAAAAGATCAAACAATCAATTAAATTTATTTATAAAACAAAAACCTAAATTAGTTAAAGTGATCTTAAATAACAAATAAATGAAATAATTAACAACCAACCCTAACCCTAATTCTATTCACTTAAATCTAATTCAATTTTAATTCTAAACCCTAATGATCTCTATAGCCATTAATTTTAATTAATTACCTAATTACAATGCTAATTTTACTAACCAATTAATTAAAATAAAACACACAACCACACACACATGATTTCATTATTCCCACTATTGGGCCTATTACAATGATCTACTGAAAATAATAAGAAAATAAAAACTAATACAACCTTAAATAAAAATACAAAATAAAGGAACCAACAAAATAATAATAAATAAATAAAAACATAGAAACTATATTCGGCTACAAATTTCAATCCATGGCATTCCATGGATCTTGTTCTTTAAGTGAACTCATCATGTAACCCTCTCCATAATCACAAACACAAATAAAAAAAAATAAACAATGATTAGCAAATAAAAAAAATAACAACAAAAATTAAATAAAGTTAAAATTTAATAAAGTCAAACTAATAAAATAAAAATAAATAAAAGGAAGTAGGAGAGGAGATGATGCTATAAATGTAATATTAATTTGCCCCTCAGACTAGTATAAATCATCGCTACTTTTAAATGGATCTTTACTACTTGATGTTCTCCTTTCAAAAGCCTACTGCTTCTTTCTCAAAGAATAAATACTTCACAAGAAAATATTTTTGATTGAACACTGTGGAAGAAGAAAAGGAAAAGCCTAAAAAAAAGGTCTAGGAAAAAAGAAAAGGTCCTCTCTATGAGAGTTTGAGCTAGGTTTATATGGAAAACCCTAGCTAAAAGACAAATCATACTATGACTTCCTCTCTTCACAATGATAGAGTTTTGATTTTAAAAGAACTTTTGGTTTCTTGAAAAATTTAAATAAATCCTCGAAAAGGGATTTATCAAATTATTTGACCAATCAAAATTCACAAAACAAAATTTTTATTTACTGTAAAATAAAAAATAGAAGAAAACGTTTAATTTCGATAGGAATTATATAATTCCGATCGGAATTACATAATTCCAATCAGTTTTATGTAATTCCGATTGAAATTATGTAATCGGAATTATAGAATTTTGATTTTTTTTTAACTTTTAATTACAGAAAGACCCTTAAAAGAAATAAAATTTTCAATTAGGTCCTTAAAGAAAACATTACAATTAAGTCCTTAAAAACCAATTAAGTTCTTTTGAAAATGCATTTAGGATTTTGAGGTTTCAAACTTAAAGTGTTAAAAATCTATTTATAATATTTTTATCATTAGAGTCCTCTGTCACACCCACACTCAACTATCCCAAAATTTGGTGCTTACAATTGCCCCCCTTTGTCGCTGTTTGCTTGACAAATTACAGCAAAATAAATAAGCACACAATTTCTAAGTAAAGAGTTAGGATACTTACCTATCATGTTACAGAGCTTTTATCTATAACATAAAATTGTGCAATGTTGCTTTTGTCATTCCTTAATGTAGGCTTTATGTTGTTGTAATCTATAATTGCTAACAAGTTTTGAATAGCTACAAACCTTTCATTGTCTACCTTTGACACTATAGTCTGTAACTACTCACGACTTTTGATTTTGTTGCAATCCTTTCATTGCTTATCGATGATTTTGATCAGCTGTAACATTTCATTGCTTGCTGGCTTTAATCAACTATAACCCTCTTATTGCTCACCTTTTGATTTTACAGCCTGTAACTACTCAAGGCTTTTGATCAGTTGAAATCTCTTCCTTGGTCACTAATGATTTCAATTAACTGCAACCCTTTTGTTGCTCACTCTTGACACTGTAATATGTAATTGCTCGTAATTTTGAATTAGTTGTAACCCTTTTATTGCTAGCCCTTGATGCTATAATCCATAACTATTTGTAGTTTAGCTACAAACTTTTCATTGCAAACCGATGTTGTTGCAATCCATAATTGCTCATGATTAGTTGCAACCCTTTCATTGCTCACTAATGATGCTATAATCCATAATTGCTCGTGATTAGCTGTAAGCCTTTCATTGCTCACTAATGATGTTGCAATCCATAATTGCTCATAATTAGTTGCAACCCTTTCATTGCTCACTGATGATGCTACAATCCATAATTGAATATCTATTTATAATATTTTCATCATTGGAGTCCTTTGTCGTACCCAAACTCAACTATCCTGAAATTGGATGCTTACAGCACCTCCACCGAAATTTAATCCATAATTAAATCTCTACTTTCTGCCTCTCCATTTACCACCATCAAATGCACTTCTCAGGTTTCTTTAAACTCACCTATAAAGGAAGATAAGCATGCATGATAGTTAGAAAGTTTCTTCCCTCCACCTTTAAAGCCTTAGGTTAGTTTTTCCTAATGAAAGGCACTAATGTATATTTTATTCCCCCTTTCTTTAAATGATACATGTTACTCCTACCCAAGTGTTTAGCATCCACATTATACTACCAAGGATGCCCAAATAATATGAGCTTCCTCACCACACAAGTGTACTCTTCCTACTCATAATCCTCACAGTCATCATCCCTATTAGGTCTGTACACCTCATCCTCCACAACATTATCATCCTTCTCTACTACATTCATTGCCTTCTATTTAGGACACTAATCGGAATGATGGCCAACCTCTCCACATCTCTAGCACTTAGCATTGAAATGCTTTGTATAAGGACTATTATCTTTAGCAAGCACAAAAGTATTACCCTTACCTCCTTCCACTGCTATATCTTTCCCTTTCCCTACACCAATATTGGTAGTCTCGACAGTATTACAGTGATAGGTGCTTTTCCCTTGTCACTTAGAGCCTTATTCTCTATGTCTCCATATCTTCTGTAATTAGCACTATAGGTTTGCACTTGAATAAGTAACTCAGCTTTCATGGCCAAATTCCTAACCTCCTACACACTGAAAACCATTTGCACCCCAATTTTATCTCTAATATTATGCTTCAATTTACTCAAATATCTAGCTACTTATTAGTTCTCACTCTCTAATAACTGATTCATCTACCAACCTTAAACATTCAGCAATATATTCATTCACATTGTTACTACCCTATGTACATCTCTGATAAGCACAAAAATATGTTGTCTATAGTTTGGAGGTAAAAAATCCACCTTATACTAATTGCTTCATCCTACACTAAGTTTGAACCAGACCATGCCCCTTTCTTATCCTCGTCTCCCTTAATTTATCACACCAACTGATGCTCCTCCTTTTAACTTACAAGTAACAAATATAACCTTCCTATCTTTGGGTAACTCAATATACTCAAAGAACTTATCTACTTTAATTAACTAATCTAAAAACCCCTCAATATTAAGATCATCACTAAAGTTAGGAATATCTATTTTTAGTTTTTATTCATTATCTCCTTTATAGTTTTATTGCCACTACCTTCCACCTCTATGTTTACCATACGAAAATATAATTTCACCAAAGTCAACCTCATTATCTAAATTATCATCAAATCCTACAGTTCACCTTCTCTAGTTTTGTATAATAGCAATGGCATTAATAATGGGTAATAGGGCTAACTCCTCTACCTTGTTCCTCAATATTATTCTTATGCCTTTGTCTTTAAACCCTTAATAGTGCTCGTATATGGACTTATAACACTTCTAACTATTGAGTTACATTTTGGATTAACTGTTACAACCAAAATAAAGAACTCACATGATTTTAGAAAAACATTATTCATTGTACACAACCGTGTGCAAATAGATGCATGGCCATCTATATCTGACACTCAAAATCTTACTCTCAGGCATAATCATGTATGAGTCTTCACAATCAAGCACAGCTATGCCACACACCTATATATATATATAATTTTAGTTAATTCAATCAATTTTTTAAAACCAAATTTTCAATTTTAAAAATTTATAAACTATACCAAACCAAATTTGCTAGCTTTTGTTTTAATTTTTTGTCTTAGTTCAACTTTGCTCACCTTTACTTATATCATGTACATAGGTTTTCCCCATTCATATGGGTTCCTCCCGCACACATGAGATAAAGCCTCTCATGCAAATTGATAAAAATATTACTATTTTAGTTTGGTTTTAAAGGTTTGAGTTCTCATTTTAGGGTTTCCAAGGCCAATAAAGGTCCTTTCAAGATTTTTAGACTTTAGGGTTCTAGATTTTTTATTTTCAACATCATAAAGTTAAATGACCAAAGGCAAAAATGTAATTTTCATTCTTTTTTTTAGTTTTAGGCTTCTAAGATATAGGGTATGGCAATACCTTATAGAATGTTTGAGAGTCCTTAATATAAAGGTAAGTCCCTCTTGAATTGGAACCTTTTCTAATTAAGAATCTTTTATAGTCTTTATTTACTAAGGAAATGTCTAACATTAAGATTAGGTTAACAACCAATCATTATATTATCCCCCCAAACCGAGTGTCTAGTATTTATACCTAAATGTCCATATCAATATCCTAGAAATGATTTCAACACTATATCATGATTAATGTATTAAACATAAGTAGAGAGAATGGATTAAGTTATCAAATGAAGAGAATAGTCTTATTAATATAATCAAGTTCTAAGGATTCAACTCAAATTTTAGTTATGAGTATTAAAGGACTCAAATATGAGAAAATATGTTTTAATTTTATGAGGATAAAAGTAATACTCAAGATGGAGCTTAGTAATTCTTTAAAGATTGTTCTTATTAAGTTTAAGTCTTGCTCATAAATGAACTATCATAATTGATAAAGGTTCCTAAAGTTTTAGATAACATTAAGTATCTTAAGAAAGATCTTAAAGGTTTAACATAGTCTTCTATGAGACTAATACTCCACGAGAGAATAATATAAACTAGTATTATATGGAGAGTACTACTAAAACATTAATTAAATAGAGAGGAACTATAAAACTAAAACTAGATGGAATGTACCCATAAAATTAGGTCTAAGTGGTGAATACCTATAGAATAAGGACTAAGTGACAAGTGGTCATGCAACCAGGACTAAGCTTTGAGTACCTATATAACTAGGTCTTATTAAAGTATGTAACTATTTTCTACTTTAAATGAGTTTTGAAATCTTGGTCTTTAATTTTAGTAAGCCTTTTAATTTAGGAAAGTTAGGGGTTTCTTTACATAAGCCCTCCAATTTAGGCAAGTAAGGAGTCTAAGTCTCTCATATGGTAAGATAAAAAATAAGACTTTTACCTTAGAAAAGTGATGATGTCTCAACTACATCTCAAAGTAATTGGGAGAGTTTATAAGCCTTTACATTTAAGCTAATAGTGAAGTGTTGGCTACATCTCAAAGTGATTAGGATAGTTAATGGTATCATTTTAAGCAATTCATGTTGATAACACCATTATAAAAAATTCATGATAATGACACTATAGTGATGGTGCTATCATAAGCGAGTTATAATAATGATATTATTATAAATAGGTAAGTCATAGTGATGATTTCATTTTAAGTAAATCATCATAAGGATGCCATTAAAGGCAAGTCATAGTAATTATGCCATTTTGGGTGAATAATGATGATGATGTCATTATAAGTGAATCATAATGATGGTGTTGTTATGGGCAAGTTATATTGATAACAATTGTAGGTGAATCATGATGATGACATTGTTATAGGCAAGTAATGGTGATGATGCCATTTTAAGCAAGTCATGATGGTGACTCCATTAAGCAAGTCATAATAATGACACCATTGTAGGCGAGTCATGATGATGATGCTAATATAAGTAAGTAACGTATTGTTAGTCACATCTCAAAGAGATAGGAGAGTTAATAAGCCTTTATAGGTGAATAATGGAATTTTTGCAATATCTTAAGAAAATTGGAGAGTTGATAAGCCTTATAGGTGAATAATAGAGTATTAGTTACATCTTAAGGAGAAAAGGGAAGCACATTGAGCTTTTAAAAGTGAGTAATAAAGTCTCAACTGCATTTTAATAATGGAGTCTCAGCCACATCTTAAAGAAATGGAGAAATTTAATGAGTCTTTATAGGTGAGTAATTCTTGTATATATGAGTATTAGAGTCTCAATAACATCTAAAAGAACTATGGCCTTTATGGATGAGTAATGCCTTTATAGCCAAGTAATGGAGTCTTAACTGCATCTTAAGGAGATGTGGAAAGTTGAGCATTTATAAGCAAGCAATGGAGTCTCAGCCACATCTTAAAAAGAAGGGGAAAGTTAATGAGCCTTTATTGTCGAGTCATAGAGTCTCAAATGCATCTTAAGCATATAGAGAGAGTAGAATTCTGGTCCATAGTGGAATGAGATAAGTCAAGCCATAATTGACTAGACCTTAAAGGGATTTTAGTAATTTTTATGTATTTATATAGTATTGAAAATATATAGAGTTATTTTAAAAATCTAGAATTTTATTTTTTTAACATAATAAATATAGCAATTTTTTAATAGGCATATAATTATATTTATTATACATAGGAAAATTCTTTTTGGATGAAAAAAATATATATAACTTATCATTTACGATGTGAAATTTATTTTTTATTTATAAGTCAAATAACTTTTATAACTATATCAAAGTTATTTTATGGAGGATATAACCATAAAAAGATGTTATTCCTCACGAGTATTCTAAGCGGTAAAAGTTGTGGACATCCAATTGAGGAGAGTATGATCTAACCCTCCATCCCCTTCTCTCCACCTTATAGTATTGGAAATTTAACCATTTATATTAGTTGTTTAAAAAAATGGAATCTATATAGAAAAGAATGTTTTGAACCCTGAAAACCTGAAAGTCCTCTTCTATTTTTACTATTTCTGAAACTCCATTCGCCATCGTCTAGCCTCTTGGTCCAACCATTATGTTATGGAATTTCCAAGTCATAAGGATTTGTTTGCTCCTGCAAAGCCATCTTATGTTATAGTTGGGAAACCTTCCTATTTGGTAATTATACTTAATTCACCTTTAAATATGTTGAAAGCTTCATCAGCCATTACTAAGGGCATATTCATTGTAATTAAGATCAATCAGGATATTTATGAAGAATAGCTATCCATCTGCCAGCATACCCTCATTGCTCATATCATTTTGTCTATAAGAGATTCTCTATGGAAGCTTGCAGATTTAAAATGAAAACTTTCCACATTTTGGGGGCTTTCAAAAAATTGGAAATTAATATCTTTAGGTTATGGTTATTATCATGTGATCTTGAATTCAAGTTCTCAAAAGAACTCTATGTGGAGTAGAGGCCCTATTGCATTGAAACTAGTGATTCTTCATTTGTAACATTGGTCAACTAATTTTGATCTGTTAGCTCAGAAATCAACTTATGCTCAAATTTATTTCAATTTTATAAACTGTCATGGGAATATTAGCATCCAAAGATATTGACCTCCATTGCTTAAGGAGTAGGTCTCTAAAACTTGATGTTATAATAATTAATAGGGATTTTAGTCACTATGCGCATATGCTTGTTGATGTTGATCTATCCTCTCTTTTGCTAGAAAATCTTCTTATTGAAAGAATTGGGAAAAGCTTCTTTATTAATGTGGTATATGAGAACTTACCTTTATATTGCAATATTTCCTTTAATATTAGAAATGATTCATAGGTTTGCTGATTAAATAATAATAATGCCATCATGTATGAAACTATAAGAAAGGAAGAATTACAAAAAAAATGAAAGCCAAAATTAGTTTAAAGGAATTCCCGTTCGCATTGCATTTGATCACTTACATTCCATTGCTGAAGATGCAACTCCTAAGGAGACAATAATTGTGGTTGATCCTAATTCTCCTTATAATGACATTGTTGCAGTTGTAGAATTACAAGTCCATAATTTAGGCTTTGCTAGACATATGAATAAAGAGCAAAAGGTTGCTATTGAAGAGGGTGTAGATCATGCATCACTGCATGTGCAATTATTAGAGGATGGTCATGATAATGTTTATGATAAGTTGAGACAGATATAATTCCTACATTACAATCGATTGCCAATGTGGTTAATGAGTTAGCATTAACTTTAAGCCCGGGAACTAATGAGAATTAAGAATTTCAAACTCATGTGGAAGATAAGGATTAGTATAAACTCTCATAGGCAAATGAACTTAACATGCTAGAGAAGGAATGGACTACAATAACAAGATGTGAGCGACTGTCTTCCTCCTTCATTTTAACATGAGTGATGGTGTAGATGGCTGGGTTTAGCATGCATCTAAGATTTTAGCAATCGCGACACTGTTTAGGCTCAGGGCCTTAGAGAACATACTACTATGTCATAAATTCATAGCATGGAGAAGAGGAGTCGCCACCTAAGGGGACAATTTGATTGGTGGTACTCGATTCTCTAAAAGAAAGTTAGCATCACAACTAGGAGATTCTGGGAATGGAATACTAACTTCTTTTAGTCTCGTGTTCATTTAGAATAATTTTATAAATGATTATTTCATTCTCTAATTACATGTAATTTTATTTAAACCCTATTTGACATCCATTTAACCCTAGGCATCTAATCAATAAAATTACATATAAAAAATGCACTCAAGATCGCATCATCCCTAAGTCTAAACAATGTTAATTTTAAAAAAAAAAATTAGCTAAATTTACATTTTATTTACAAATGAGAAAGGGACTAAAGGTAGGCCTACATTTTTATTAATTAGTGAGCCTAGATCTATTTATTTTAGTTTGTCTAAGGAATGGGCTTAAGTCTATTCAATTTTAAAGGAAAATTAAATTAATGGGCCTAAGTCTAACTTGGTTTTATATTAAGTGAAATGTGGGCCTAGGTCTATTTATTTTAAAAAAAAATGAAATTAAGTGGGCTGAGCTAAGTCTAAACAAGTTTTAACTAAGTGGGCCTGAAATCAAATTAACCTAATGGGCCTAAATTGATTATTTAAAGTCCTAAACCATTTTTTAAGCCTATTTAAAGTGAGTTTGACCTAGGTGTGGGCTTGGGCCCAAAATAATATAAAAACCCAAAAACACAATCCAAAAAAAAAACATAAGAAAAGGATCAAACAAACATTTCAGTGATTTTCTAGAAACCCTAAATCAATTACATGTAAACCCTAAATTAAGCTACTGCCCCCATTGATTTTAATTGATTTTTACCCAATTGAACCTAATTACTAATTGCTTTCAAATGCAGAAAATTAAATCTTTCACTATTTCCACTACTAGGGCTATTACAAACTACGTACAAAAATTAAAATTAATCAATTATACAACCATGAATTAAAATAACTACGAAGGACACCAAAATGCAGAATAAAAATTAAAATCCTAAGAACTATTGAAAAACAATACAGGTTCATCCATGGCATTCCATGGATCTTCTGTTCAATTCTTGAACATTAGACTGTTTCCTCCTCAATCCCCGCTCAGATATCAAAACAAAAAAAAACACAAAAAATCATATTAGTGAAATTTAAAACTCAAATCAATAACAAAAATAAAATAAAAATCATTAAGGAAGAAAATAATAAAAAAGAACACTGTGATGATCTTAGATGCTATGCAAATACCTTTTTTAGCCCCTTAGACTAAGATTTTCACCGTTGAAATTGAAGTATTGTAGATTTTGGACTGGAACTAAAAACAACACTGGATCATTCTCGTTGAAAGAACCATATAAAAAAATTAAGGCTTTGACAGAATAAAAGAAATCAAAGTTTATGGTGTGTGGGGTGTTCTAAGTAGCATTTGGATTTTAGGGTTTTTTGCGCACTGCTTTGCCTTTTTTTTTTGTCTCCTTTTTTTCGTCTTCTGCTTTTTTTTTCTCCCTCCCTGTGTGTGTGTCTCTCTATCCCTGTCCCCTGCATGCACTCAGACTCTTTGCTTTTTAAAGTTGAGTCTGCGTACTAACTTCCCCCATTACAAGAATGGGCTCATCTCTTCAAAACAGACTAATAACAAAATTTGATTTTGAAAACTCCTTACGCATTTTGAACATGTTAAAAAAATTATCTGATAATAATAATAATAATAAAATTAACTTTTTAACCAATCAAAACACTGAAAAATAGATGAAAAAATTAAGAAAATAGGCAAAAAATTAAAAAATGGACTTTTTACGCGTCAACATTATACAATGCTGACCGACATTGTATAATGCCGATCGACAATATAGTATGTCGATCGGCACTACACAATGCCGGTCGGCATTATAACAATGCCGATCCTCTTTTGTTAAATTTTAATTACCAAAAGACCTCTGAAAAATTGACTTCCTTTTAATCAAATCCTAAAAAATATTGCAATTTAGTCCCTAAAGTCTAGAGAATTGACAACTAAGTTCAATTTTTGAATAAATTTCATCATAGGGGCTTACATCACAATTGTGCACAATTGTATCCCGAAATTAGGTGCTTACAGTTGCCCCCCTTTATCGTTGTTTGCTTAACAAATTTCGGCAAAGCAATAAAAGCACACAATTTTGAAAGAAAGAAATTAGGACACTTGATTGTATCCTAAATGATAGATTGATGCTCAAATTGCTGGGCAAGGTGTAATGTTTAATAAGTCTCACTATATTTCCTACTGAACGTCTAGTTGACTTTTTGCAAATGAGTTTCGCTATATTCCTTGTGGGATGTTTAGCGATGATAAATTGAAAAGTGGTTATAGTTCCTGTGGAACATCTAGCAATGATGAATTTTGTTATATTCCCTGTGGGACATCTAACAATGCACACTATATTTCATGTGGGATGTCTAGTGATGATAAATTGACAACTTACTATAGTTTCTATGGAACGTCTAACAATGATGAATTTCGTTATATTCCCTGTGGGATGTCTAATGATGCACACTATATTTCCTGTAGGACGTCTAGTGATGATAAATTGAAAACTTGCTATAGTTCTTATGGAACCTCTAGTAATGATGAATTTCATTATATTCCCTGTGGAACGTCTAACGATGCACACTATATTCCTTATGGGATGTTTAGTGATGATGAATTGAAAACTTGCTATTGTTCCTATAGAACGTCTAGCACTAATGAATTTCGTTATATTCCCTGTGGGATGTCTAATGATGTACACTATATTTCCTGTGGGACGTCTAGTGAAGTTTAATTAAAAATCTGCTATAGTTCCTATGGAACGTCTAGCACTAATGAATTTCATTATATTCCCTATGGGATGTCTAACTATATACACTATATTCCTTGTGGGACGTCTAATGATGTACACTATATTCCATGTGGGACTTCTAACGATGTACACTATATTCCCTATGGGACATCTAGTGAAGTTGAATTGAAAATCTAGTATAGTTCCTGTGGAACGTCTAGCACTGATGAATTTGAAAGTTTATGTCATAACTGTTATGCAGTACATAACATAATGAAGGTTATGACTACTGTGCAGCACATAACATAATCATTTGAAATTCATATCATAGTTACTATGAAACATATGAATCCTTTAATTGAAATGATGCATGTAAAATGAAAAAAATGAATTTTGTAATCTTGTTCTGTATTCTATACTTAACAGAAAATTCAAAATCATAGATTGATTATACAGTTTTAATAATTCAATGAATTATTAATTTGATTAATGTCATGATTTAATTAGGAATATATTCCTAATCATAATGCAAATAAGGACCAAATTGCAATGAAAGAACTTGAATTCATATGTACACAAAAGTAATGGACTAAAGTGGAATACACTACACTCTATCATGTAGTGTTGATTGATCTATATGATTATGCCGCAATCCATAATTTCTTGCGATTAGCTACAACCCTTTCATTGCTCACTGATGATGTTGTAGTCCATAACTGCTCATGATTAGCTACAACCCATTCATTGCTCACTAATGATGTTGCAGTCCATAACTACTTGCTAATGATGCTGTAATCTATAATTGCTTGCAAATTGTCACGACCTAAAACAGGGGCCATGACCGGCGCTAGGGAATGGGAATTCTTTCGAATCCGGAACCCATAGCAAGCCTTAAAATAAATAAAAGCATGCAATAATAATAATATAAATAAAATAACTCGCAGCGGAAATAGATCTCATAAATAAAATAAAGTAATAATCCGCCAATAGATTTAAATAAACGAACTCATCTCATATAATAATAATCTTTTAATACAAATCTTTAAAATACATATCTCATACAAACATAATACATAAGTCTCACAACTGACTACAACTACTGCGGTGTCTAGATTATAAAATAATATCAAGTAAGCAGATTATATAGTAAAGCCGGGGCCGAAGAAATTTGGCGGAAGGGTCTGCTATTGAGGTCTGAAGACGAAGACTCTCCTAAAAAATAGTCAACAGAGGGGAGTCACACCTCACTGAGTGAATTGTTATAATATATATACGTGCATAGCCAAATGACAATGCACACATTCAATAGTATATATAATAAATATATATATAGGCAAAAACACACAGATGCAGCAAAATCATTTTATATAAATACTGAAAATGATATCCGATTATGAAAGATCAAATAGAACCCTAGATGATCGCAACCTCAAATAGTGTTAGACAACACTCTAGCCATACAGGCTCACTTATTCCAAATAAATTCACTTGTTCCATTTGGACAGTAGACTGGCCTCGAGACACTAAGTCAACCGAGCTCCAACAGTCTGATTGTCAGTGTAATTGGCCCCGAGACACTTGGTCAACCGAGCTCCAGCAATCACACCCTCAAATCACATCTCACATCATAAAAATCAATCCAATCAATATCCATAAATAGATTAGTAATATAACCTAAATTCTATCGTCGTACCGGTATGTACTTGGTCCTAACGCTACCCACTAGGTAGCACGTTCTATTGATATCCTTCATTTATATATAAAACATACATTTATAAAATAAATGATGCATGATATTAAATAAAATTGCAACATAAACCAAATATATACTAAAAATATACCAAAAATAAACCAAGTATATTTCGAATATATATATGTCGAATAAATTCAATTTAATTATAAATAAACTATAAATATACTAAAAAACATTTTAAGTATAAATTCATAATAAAACATGCATATAATTTAAAATATACCAATAATATACCAATATTATACCAAAAATAAACCTAAGCAATAATTAAACCATTTATGCATAATTTATAAAATAAATCATACATTTCTAAAACATGCAATCCTAATACAAGTATATATAGAATAATAACTCACAGTTATTGCACTCCATGAGACAGGTCCGATGGGCTTGGTCCACTAGGCCTCGGTCTCAGCACAACTAAACAAACAAACGACAATACGGAATTAGAATAAGTCTATCGAAATTCCTAGAGACTCGATCTAAGAATATCGAACACAAAATCAAAATAGGAATTCGACCTGACATCACGTTTTAAGAAAATTCTACCGAAAATCGGGTAGAACCTCCCCTGTAAAACGGACATCTCTCTACTCAGAAAGTAGAGTCGGTCCTGCAAATAAACACACTTAAAAAATATACTGCCACACAACCCCTCGGTCGGACTCCTAAACTACAATCCTACCGACCAAGGTTCACAATTTGCGAAATGAACACAGAACACATGAAAATGTCAAAAATACCAAAAATGCCCTTCATATATCAAAGTACAACAAACTAGGTATTTAAGACACTTAAAATAATTATTTATCCGATAATTACAATAAAACCCTAATGAAAATAAAATATTATTAAAAATCGAGGATTCTCAATAAATTCATAAATATTAACCAAAATACATTTTATAAATCCAAATTACATAATTAGCCCTAAAACATATTAAAAATCGATAAAAACTCATTTATTTAGAAAAATAGTATATTACATATAATTTGAAAATAATTTACGAAAAATAGTTTTAATTAGTTAAAAATACTAAATAATTTGTAGAAATCATTTTTATACCTCAAATAACTATTAAAACCAATTTAATTATATTTTTAGCCAATTTTGTGCCAAATTACCAAAATACCCCTAATATATATAAATTCACTATAATTATTCAAAAATTCACTAAAAATAATATAATTACTCAAAAATTAATTTCTTAACATATAATTCAATAATATCAACAAATATACTCAATTAACCAATTAATTTCAATAAAACACATAATTAACCTAATTTTCTAAAAATCACATAAACTAAATAAATTCATAATAATTATATAAAAATCATAAAAATTACAAATAAAATTCTAAAATTCATTTTAACACCTATAAACACAATAAATCACAATTTCATAATTTAACTAATTAATTTACGAAATTTAGAAAATATTAATAAAATAATCAAAAATTCACAAAAATCAAAATAATTCCCAAAAAATTCCACAAAAATTACAGCATGTAGATTGAGCTACTAGGATCAATCTTTGTGAAGGAAGTTTGCTTGAATCAGTGAAATCCAAGCTCAAAAAAATCAAGAACTCAAGTTGGCTGAAAATGAAAACTCAAAACCTAAGGAAATTTATACCAATTTAAGTGATACAAAGCTTGGAAATGGACTCACCGGAGCTCAAGGAAGAGATAGAGACCGATGGAACTCCAAACGGTGGCCGAAAACGTGGTGATCGGCGATGGGATGGATTTCGGCTTCTTGAAGAAAATCCGGCCAAACAATGCCAGAAATGGAAGCTTAGGACGATGGAGCAAGCAGAAGGGAAGGTGGCACGCCGAGAAGAAAATGGCGTGACAATGGCCGGAAGTAGGGAAGAACGATCGAGAAGAAGAAGAAGAAGATAATGGCAATCTTGTAAATTTGGCACACTTTTAGTTTAGGTAAATATATTATATGTATATATGTATATATATATATCTATACTTTATATTATTTTAATATATAATATTATATGCACAATAAATATTCACCACACACATATTTTAATAATATATATATACACATATACATATATACACACTTAATTATTATTAAAACTATATAATATAATTTAATTTAATTAAAATAAACCCTAGTTTAATTTAAATGCATGTATACATATATATTTTTATTCGACACTTAAAAATCATGCATGAACTCATGCGACTTCATAAAACCGCTTAAAATATTTAATATTTATTTATTTACACTTTAATATCCCTAAAAATAAAATCCTTAGAAAGATTTTACGTAAAGGACTTAAAATAATTAAAAATAATTAAAATGACATTAATAAATAACAGACTAATTAAATAATCATAAATATATATTAAAATTATTAACACTACATATCCTGATACAGTTTAAAATATTTAAAAACTCGGGATATTACAGTCTTCTCCCCTTACAAGAATTCATCCTCGAATTCCAAAAAAAGAATAAATACAAAATCAAGAAAGGAAGAGATACGGGTAAGAAGCTCACATCTCAGCTTCAGTCTCTCACGTATGCTCCTCTACTCTGTTGCTATGCCACAGAACCTTGACCATCAGAATTTGCTTCGAATGCAATTGTCAAACTTGATAATCAACGATTGCCATAGGTTCTTCCACGAACATCAGATCTTCATTCACTTCCACGCTGTCAGGTTGCAACACGTGTGAAGGGTCTGAGACATACTTCCTCAGCATCGAGATATGAAACACTGGATGCACTTAAGACATACTCGGGGGTAAAGCCAATCGATATGCAACAATGCCTACTCTTTCCAGAATCTCGAACGGTCTAATATATCTCGATGCTAACTTACCCTTCCTGCCAAATCTTATAACACCCTTCATCAGAGACACCTTCAGAAAAATAAAGTCTCCAACTTGAAATTCCATACCTCTGTGCCTAGGATCCACATAGCTCTTATACCTGCTAACTGCGGTCTCTAATCTGTGCTTGATCACAACAACTTTCACTGCAGCATCCTAAACCATCTCAGGTCCAATCAAAGCTCTCTCGCTAATCTCATCCCAACTCAAAGGGGATCTACACTTCCTTCCATACAAAGCCTTATATGGTACCATGCCAATACTGCTATAGTAGCTGTTATTATATGCAAACTCTACAAGTGGAAAATGATCATCCCAGCTACCTCCCAAATCCAAAACACACATTCTTAACATATCTTCCAGTGTCTGGATCATCCTCTCAGACTGACCATTTGTATGAGGATGAAAAGCAGTATTGAAATCTAACCTAGTGCCCATCGCTTCTTGTAACTTCTGCTAAAAATAAAAGGTAAATACTGAACCTCTATCTGACACAATGGACACAAGTACTCCATGAAGGCACACAATATGCTTCTCATACAGCTTTGCCAATCTAGCTACATAATAGGTGGCTTTCACAGGCAAGAAATGTACAGACTTAGTCAACCTGTCCACATTCACCCAGATGGAATCATATCCATCCTTAAAGCAAGGTAAACCAACCATAAAATCCATAGCTATCCTTTCCCACTTCCACTCAGGAATAGGAAGAGGCTAAAGCTTCCCAGAAGGCTTCTGATGCTCAGCTTTCACTTGCTGACACATTAAGCACTTAGCAACATAATCAGCAACATCCTTCTTCAGTCCGTCCTACTAGTATAAGTCTCTAATACTATGGTACATCTTAGTAACACCCAGATGTATGCTATAAGCTGTAGAATGTGCTTCCTCTAGGATCTCTTCTCTCAAATTATCCACATCAGGAACACACAATCTACCATTGATCCACAAAACACCATAATCATTGAGTGTGAAATCAGTGAACTTCCCTACTCGAACATTCTCTACAATCTCTTCTAGAATAGGATCTCGGCTCTCAGCTACCTTAATCCTATCCCTCAGTATAGATCGCACCTTAAACTGAGCTAGCAATCCACCTGATTTACTAATCTTCATCATTAGACCTTGATCCACTAATAGATGTAACTCCTGGATCAACGGTCTCCTCTCCACATTGATATGAGCAAGACTGCCTGAGGATTCCTACTCAAGGCATCTGCTACCACATTAGCCTTGCCCGAATGATATAAAATCTCATAGTCATAATCTTTTAACAATTCCAACTATCTCCTCTGCCTCAGATTCAGATATCTCTATTGGAAAATGTACTTCAGGCTCTTGTGATCAGTAAAAATCTCACAAGTCACCCCATACAGATAATGTCTCTAGATCTTGAGAGTAAAGATCACTGCAGCCATTTCAAGGTCATGTGTAGGATAGTTCTGCTCATGCTTCTTTAACTGCCTCGAAGTATAGGCTATCACCCTACCATTCTGCATCAACACACAACCAAGGCCAACTCTAGAGGCATCACAATAAACTATGAACTTGTCCACACCATTAGGCAAAGCTAGCATTGGAGCTATGGTCAATTTCTCCTATAACAAATGGAAATTGTTCTCATAAGCTTCTGACCACTCAAATCTTACATTCTTCTGAGTCAAGCAAGTCATAGAGGCTATAATTCTAGAAAAATCCTGTACAAACCTCCTATAGTACCCGGCTAAACCTAGAAAACTATGAATCTCTATAACAAAAGTCGGTCTAGGCCACTCAGATACTGCCTTAACCTTCTGTGGATCAACCTAGATACCTTCTTTAGACACCACGTGTCCAAGAAAAGAAACACTCTCCATCCAGAAATCACACTTCGAGAATTTAGCATAAAACTGATGTTCTCTCAGTGTCTGTAGTACAGTCCTCAAGTGATATACATGCTCTTCCATACTCCTCGAATACACCAATATATCATCGATGAAGACTACCATAAACTGATCCACATATAGTCTGAATACCCTATTCATTAGGTCCATAAAAGCTGCTGATGCATTAGTCAAGCCAAAAGACATCACCAAAAACTCATAATGGCAATAGCGAGTGCGGAATGCCGTTTTAGGAACATCGGCTTCACTGATCCGCAGCTGATGATAACCCGACCTCAAATCAATCTTAGAAAAGAACTATGCACCTTATAGATGATCAAACAAGTCATCTATCCTTGGGAGAGTATACTTGTTCTTCACTGTCACCTTATTCAGCTCTCTATAGTTAATGCACAGTTTCAGGGTACCATCTTTCTTCTTCACAAACAGGATTGGTGCACCCCAAGGAGAAACACTGGGTCTGATGAAACCCTTATCCAACAACTCTTGTAACTACTCCTTTAACTCTTTCAACTCTGCAGGAGCCATTCTATAGGGTGGCATAGATATAGGAGTAGTGCCTGGAACCACATCTATACATAACTCAATCTCTCTATGAGGTGGTAAACCTGGTAACTCCTCGGGAAAAACATCAGGAAACTCACCGACAACAGGAACATCTATGAGTGACAACTTCTCCACTGAAGTATCCCTAACCAATGCCAAATATCCCTAAAACCTTTCCTTAGCAACTTCCTAGCTGTAATAGCAGAAATAAGATTTTGAGGTGCTGAACTCCTATCACCCACAAACTTAAATTCTTCTTTACCAGGAATTCTGAAAGTCACCTCTTTACTCCAACAATCCACCATGGCATAGTGCTGAGATAACCAATCCATACCCAGAATGACATCTAACTTTGTCACATCTAATAGAATCTATCTCCCATAAGAACTGGAAAACCAGAAAGAACAATATCGGTGTCCAAGGAATCACTTAGAGGAGTGGCAACAGACAAAGGAAAAGCCATCCTCGAAGCTTGCCAACAGGACTTGGAAGCAAAAACAGGAGAAATGAACGAATGCGTGGCACCCAGATCAAACAAAACCCATGCATCCAGGTAACAGATAGAAATAATACCTGCCACGACTACATTGGATGCCTGAGCATCTTGCTGAGTGAGATAAAAGACTCTGGCCTATCCTCGACCTCCTTGCTAGTTGGTAGAAGCTTGGCCAACACCTCTGGCACCTCTACCATGACCCTCCTGGGGAACAAGTTGAGTAGAACTCTGATGCTAGGCTGCAGACAACTGAAAAGGAACAGGTGCAATACTAGTAATCGACTGCTGAGGAAATTATGGAATCTGTGGCTGCTGATAGCAGGAATAAGGACACGATCTGGCATAATGTCCTATCTGCCCGCATCTGAAGCATGTCAGCAGTGTCATGTAACATGGTCCTTGATGGACTCTGCCGTAGGTCTGGCAAACACTGGCAGCTGATCCAAAGCTATGTCCACTACTGCTACTCGAAGCACCTAACCTGAGTCTGAATGGTCTACGCTAACCTCCACGGCCATGTCTACTACTTTGATGTTCTCGCTGCTACTGTCTTTGACTCTACTGAGCTGAACCTCTCTGATGACTACTCAATCAAATTTGAAAACTCGAGTATGGAGTAGTCTGGAATCCAACTGACTGAATACCCAGCTGGTAATAATCAGGCATAGCTCCCTACCTGACCAGCCTCAGCTCAATCTCTTTGGCCAACTCAATCACCGACTCCAGAGTAAGGCCCATTGTAGGCATACAAACAATTGCAGAACTTAATCCGGTGACGTAGGTGGCGACTGCGAAGTAATGGTCTCGCATCAAATCCTCTACATATCTACCAAGTCAGAGGAACTCTCGGGTGTACTCCTCAATAGATCTATCACCGCAATAAATACTGGTCAATCTGAGACAATAACTCATGTAAAGTGGCTCTGGGCAGAATCTCCTCATAAATCGCTCTCTGAATTGAGCTCAGGTCATCATCATCATGTAAGGCTGGATCATTTTAATGACCCAGTCCAGGGCTAGTCCCTCAATAGACAGCTCAACGATCATAATCTGCTAGTACTCGGTGTGAGTAGTCCGAGTCCTAGTCTCGATAGCATGTAGAAAATCCAATGGATCAGACGTCCCATCGAAAGCGATCCTGCCAACTCTGGCATAGAATAGAGCTGTCTCAGGGTCAGACATACCCTGCTGATAGGCAGGCTGAACAGCTGAAACTATCAAAGGTACAGGAACATCCTCGTACTCTAGCTCTGCAGGCTCCTCATCCTGTATCTCTCTCTGCCTATGGTGACCTGCCGCTCCTCGAGGTCTACCTCTGCCATGACCTCTGTGTCTAACTGGTGGTTCAGGAGGTAAAACTTCATCCTGAAAGGACTTATCATCCTCAGCCTCAATGACCGGTGGAGCGACACGTGCTCGCCTCCTCATTCTGAAAAAAATAGAAGGATTTAGACAAAACAGACAACGGAGGATAATGCAAAAAACTAAAGCAAGGAATACTCATCAAGACATACTCGAACCCAATTCACTGCAGTAGTTTCAAAAGAAAACACAACACTGAAAACTAGGGCCATAACTCACACAACTAAGGCCCTGACACAGAACTCCACACCGATACCAACTTTGTCACACGCCAAACTAGGGGCCATGACCGACACTAGGGAACGGGAATTCTTTCGAATTTAGAACCTGTAGCAAGCCTTAAAATAAATAAAAGCATGCAATTATAATAATATAAATAAAATAACTCGTAGTAGAAATAGATCTCATAAATAAAATAAAGTAATAATCCGCCAATAGATTTAAATAAACGAACTCATCTCATATAATAATAATCTTTTAATATAAATCTTTAAAATACATATTTGATACAAACATAATACATAAGTCTCACAATTGACTACAATTACTGCAGTGTCTAGATTAGAAAATAATATCAAGTAAGCAAATTACATAGTAAAGCTGGGGTAGAAGAAATTCGGCGTAAAAGTCTGCTACTGAGGTCTGAAGACGAAGACTCTCTTGAAAAATAGTCAACGGAGGGGAGTCAGACCTCACTGAGTGAATTGTTATAATATATATACATGCATATCTAAATGACAATGCACACATTTAATAGTATATATAATAAATATATATATAGGCAAAAACACACAGATGCAGTAAAATCATTTTATATAAATATTGAAAATGATATCTGATTATGAAAGATCAAATAGAACCCTAGATGATCGCAACCTCAAACAGTGTTAGACAATACTTTAGCCATACAAGCTCACTTATTCCAAATAAATTCACTTGTTCCATTTGGACAGTAGACTGGCCCCGAGACACTAAGTCAACTGAGCTCCAACAGTCTGATTGTTAGTGTGATTGGCTCAGAGATACTTGGTCAACCGAGCTCCAGCAATCACACCCTCAAATCACATCTCACATCATAAAAATCAATCCAATCAATATCCACAAATAGGTTAGTAATATAACCTAAATTATATCGCCGTACCGATACGTACTTGGCCCTAACGCTGCCCACTAGGTAGCACATTCTATTGATATCTTTCATTTATATATAAAACATACATTCACAAAATAAATGATGCATGATATTAAATAAAATTGCAACATAAACCATATATATACTAGAAATATACCAAAAATAAACCAAGTATATTTCGAATATATATACGTCGAATAAATTCAATTTAATTATAAATAAACTATAAATATACTCAAAAACATTTTAAGTATAAATTCATAATAAAACATGCAAATAATTTAAAATATACCAATATTATACCAAAAATAAACCTAAGCAATAATTAAACCATTTATGCATAATTTAAAAAATAAATCATACATTTCTAAAACATGCAATCCTAATACAAGTATATATAGAATAATAACTCACAATTATTGCGCTCCACGAGACAGGTCTGATGGGCCTGGTCCACTAGGCCTCGGTCTCAGCACAACTAAACAAACAAATGACAATACGGAATTAGAATAAGTCTATCGAAATTCCTAAAGACTCGATCTAAGAATATCGAACACAAAATCAAAATAGGAATTCGACCGAACATTACGTTTTATGAGAATTCTATCAAAAATCCGGCAGAACCTCCCCTATAAAACGGACATCTCTCTACTCAGAAAGTAGAGCTGGTCCTGCAAAGAAACACACTTCAAAAATATACTACCACATAACCCCTCGGTCGGATTCCCAAACTACAATCCTACCGACCAAGGTTCACAATTTGCGAAATGAACACAGAACACATGAAAATGCCAAAAATGCCCTTTATATATCAAAGTACAAAAAACTAGGTATTTAAGACACTGAAAATAATTATTTATCCCATAATTACAATAAAACCCTAATGTAAATAAAATATTATTAAAAATCGACAATTCTCAGTAAATTCATAAATATTAACCAAAATACATTTTATAAATCCAAATTACATAATTAGCCCTAAAACATATTAAAAATCGATAAAAACTCATTTATTTAGAAAAATAGTATATTATATATAATTTGAAAATAATTTATGAAAAATAGTTTTAATTAGTTAAAAATACTAAATAATTTGTAGAAATCATTTTTATACCTCAAATAACTATTAAAACCAATTTAATTATATTTTAGCCAATTTAGTGCCAAATTACCAAAATACCCCTCATATATATAAATTCACTATAATTATTCAAAAATTCACTAAAAAAAATATAATTACTCAAAAATTAATTTCTCAACATATAATTCAATAATATCAACAAATATACTCAATGAACCAATTAATTTCAATAAAACACATAATTAACATAATTTTCTAAAAATCACATAAACTAAATAAATTCATTAATTATATAAAAATAATAAAAATTACAAATAAAATTCTAAAATGCATTTCAACACCTATAAACACCATAAATCACAATTTCATACTTTAATTAATTAATTTACAAAAATTAGAAAATATTAATAAAATAATAAAAAATTCACGAAAATCAAAATAATTCCCAAAAGTTCCACAAAAATTACTGCATGTAGATTGAGCTACTAGGATCAATCTTTGTGAAGAAAGTTTGCTTGAATCATTGATATCGAAGCTCAAAGAAATCAAGAACTCAAGTTGGCCGAAAATGAAAATTCAAAACCTAAGGAAATCTAGACCAATTTAAGTGAAACAAAGCTTGAAAATGGACTCACCGGAGCTCAAGGAAGAGATAGAGACCGGTGGCACTCCAAACAGTGGCCGAAAACATTGTGATCGACGATGGGATGGATTTCGGCTTCTTGAAGAAAATCTGGCCAAACAACGCCGGAAATGAGAGCTTGGGTCGGCGAAGCAAGCTGGAAGGAAAGGTGGCACACTGGGAAGCACAATGAAGGGAAGAAAATGGCATGACAATGGCCGAAAGTGGGGAAGAACGATCGGGAAGAAGAAGAAGAAGATAATGGCAATCTTGTAAATTTGGCAAACTTTTAGTTTAGGTAAATATATTATATGTATGTGTGTGTATATATATATATATATATATATATATATACTTTATATTATTTTAATATATAATATTATATGCACAATAAATATTCACCACACACATATTTTAATAATATATATATACACATATACATATATACACACTTAATTATTATTAAAACTATATAATATAATATAATTTAATTAAAATAAACCCTAGTTTAATTTAAATGCATGTATACATATATATTTTTATTCGACACTTAAAAATCATGCATGAACTCATGCGACTTCATAAAACTACTTAAAATAATTAATATTTATTTATTTACGCTTTAATTTCCCCAAAAATAAAATCCCCGGGAAGATTTTACGTAAGGGACTAAAAATAATTAAAAATAATTAAAATGACCTTAATAAATAACAGACTAATTAAATAATCATAAATATATATTAAAATTATTAACACTGCATATCCCAATGTAGTTTAAAATTATTTAAAAACTTGGGATATTACATAAATTGACTACAATCCTTTCATTGCTCGCCTTTGATGTTGCTACAGTCCATAAGTGCTTGCTGATTTTTATCTTTGGTTGTTTGAGTCGAATACTTTGAATTTTTTATGCTGACTAATTTTAATTCCACTGTGCACTTCCTTATGGTTTTATAATTCTTGCAGACATATTGAAGTTAGTTTCAATCATGATGAATGTATAAAAGTACACTATAATGTTGACAATTTATGAGAAAATTCATCATTTTATCATGAGATAGCATGCACTTAACGAATCTCACTATTTTTTATTTTCATGATTTTCACTTATTTGCCATTGGCAAAGGTCATAGGCATTGTTAACCATCTTATGCTGAGAGTGTATCTTTTACCAAGTGAAGAGCTTACTTCCACACCTAATTTTAAGGAGAATTTGCTAAATAAAACTTGTGGAAATTAAGCATAAAAATATTGAATTTAGAGTATCAAAATAGTCTTTGAATTATTTTTGTGCTTTTCTCCTTATCCAAGTATTCCCCCGCCTTGCTTATATTACTCAGCATGGATACCATTGGAAAGGTCCTTTGGATACCATACTCTTATAGAGCATTGGAGTAAATAGAGCAAGTTTTTTTTTAATGTGGGTCCTCTTTTAGTATTCCCTTGCCTTTCTTGTATTACTCAGCATGGATACCGCCAGAGGTTCACGTTGATACTCTTGCTCATTTTTGGGCATTGGAGTACATTATGCTTGCTCTTATTCTGATTCTCCTCTTAGTGTTCCCCCTCCTTTCTCGTATTACTTAGTGTGAATACTATTGAGGGATTTGTACTCGTACTCATTTCTAAGCATTGGAATAGATTATATGCACATTTATTATTCAAAAGACTAAAATGACACTTTGAAATTCAACCAATTTATACTGCAAGTCCATAGATTTTGTCTTTGCATATTCTTCCCCTCGTTTGGGTGTAAAGTAAGCATTAGATTAATTAGAGTTTTAAAAACTCTCAGCATAGAACTGTCAACAAGACATCTGAATTCTGCGAGGCTAATAAAAGAAAGCCACTAAAGTCAAAGGTTATTAGATAATTTTTTGCACATGATATCATGAAGTGGATGAATTTACTCTTAATTTTATAAATTTTCTTCATACTTTACGACAGAATCAAAAAGAGATAGAGTTATACTACTTCCTTTTGGTATTTGTTAAGGTGTTTGTCACACAGAGTGAGATTTTAACTAGCAATTGGCATTTGCTATTCTAGTCATTCTTATTGATGTATCGGTTCCTTTCCCCTTATTCATTCTTTTGTTATTCCCCTGCACAAAATACTACAAGTTAGTATGGTTTATTTGTAAGTGAAGAAATTTTGTCAAAATGCAATGTTATTCTTTTGCATTCTTCTTTTTTTTATTGTGGTTATGTCTCTAGTCATAGGGTTGTGATGTTCTGCAATTGAAGTTATGGCTTTAATCTATTGATGCTATGGTAGAGGGCTCTATCATTCCTCTTCCTAACATTTCCTGCATAAGAGCAGATTTATGAGTTAGAGATTTTTATTTCATAATCAAAGAATTTTTTAGAGTGCATTTGTCCTAAGTTTTGAGTGCATTCTTCCCTTTTAATCATGATGTCTCTGATTGTAGGGTCGTGATATTGAGGTTGTGGCTTTAGGCTGAATATTGATGCTATAGTAAAGGGCCTCATTCCTCTTCCCAATATTTCTTACAAAAGAAAAGATTTAGGAGTTAGAGGTTTTTATTTTACCATCAAAGAAGTCTTCAGAGTGCATTCGTCTCAAGTTTTGAGTGCATTCTTCCCTCTTTAGGGCCAAGCGCATGTATTTCTAACATGTTGGACCTTCTCATTACCATATTCCACAGCCTACAATGGTCTAATTATTGTGGAGAGATATTCCAAATGATGCTCCCGATAAGACTATGGAGATGGATACTAAGTTTGAGGAGCTTGAAAGTCTTATCCAGCCTCTTGAGGTCACTAGGATGATGCTTCTTGGTAATGTCACTCCTTTTATTTTCATTCCTTCATATGCTTTACCTGTGAATACTCTGACTACTTTCCTGCATTTTTACAACACTAATCTTGAATGTTAGTAGCAAAGTGTTTGGATAATCTTGACTAGGCTCAAAGACTTTATTATGAAAAAAAATTATTTCATAACAAATGTATGCAAGTGTATGCATGTTATGCATAATATGCATGAACCTAATAGGTCTTCTATTTGGAACAAAGCTATGTTCATAGTCTTGGAGTGTGAGAACGAGGTGCCTCATCAACAGCTTGTAGGTTGTTGTTAGTGATATGCACTAGGTCAATCATTTGTGATTATGTATTGACTTTCTTATTTTATTAATAAATAGGTATTTCATTATCATTTGATTTTATGATAATTATATGAATGGTTAATTCTTACTAAAGCCATCAAGTATGTGACTTGATATTAAAACCCTTAAATTAAAATAAGAGTTCTATTCTAATTATCCCTAGCCATTTATAGATATTAAAGTATTAAAGCTAGTATGAAGTTGATTGATGGTTATGTTTTACTAATCATGAATATGAGATATTAAGTCAACTCATAGGTACATGATGAGAGATCATGTACTGGACAATGTATGATGTTGATCTTGTTTCGTCAAAGCAGTTGGCTTGTTGTTTCTTGTTCTACTTGTTGAGTGTTGTCATATTCTCAAATCCTTTAGGTATGGGTAGTTTGTGGTTGTTACCTATTCTAAGGGACTTGGACAACTTATTGAGATACAATTGGGGTACTGCCACATTCACCTATATATACTTAGGTCTAGATGCAACGTGTAAAGGTGGCTCAAGGATTTATGGATGCTTATTTATGTTGGATGTGAGTAAGAATTCTTGTTTATGTCCTTTTGTTTTTTAACTTTTGCTTTTTTTTAACTCTCTAGTTCTAATTCTGATAGATTTATGCTTATGAGTTTGGGGTTCTTCCTCATCCGACTATTGAACACCTTCTAGAGGATGGTTTCCCTTATTATTGCTGTTGGATTAGGAAAACCACTAACTTGATTGAGGACTATGTAAAGGCTTGGGACTACATGGGTAAGTTGTCCCCTAGATAGGATGCTTAATTCCTACTCTGTTAGTTATTTTCTTCTATAGATTCTTTATTCAGTTTTTCTTTTAAGTGGATCTTCTTTTACTAGTGAGCGACGAGGTCATATTGGTTGGTAGAGATGGTGATAACATGGCAGCTGATAGAGAGGCAAGTGTTGCTCCCTAGCCTTACTAGAAGGTATGGTATTTAGGTGAGCGGGTCCATCATTGGTAAGAGGGTCCATTTGCAAGGAGAGTCTGTGTTCCTCCTCTTAGTAATATGTTCTAGAGTCATGACCTTAGCGTAGATGAGCTTGCTACTGCCATGAATAGGATATCCTTCTGAGAATCTCCTAAATGGTGCAGGTTCTCTTTATGTTAATATGTTGATTCCATAGTTGATTAATGTTGTGGCTAGTGGCTTTATTCCACCACCTTCTTAGGAAGATGAGGCTTGTCCCTTGGATTTGAGAATTAGGGTGTCACATGAATCGTTGAGAGTTTCTTTTTCTGATCCAGTAGGCTTTTATTCCTATTTTGTATAAGTGTGTAACAAACTTTATTAATAACAAGATATAATTGATATGGTTATTAGGACATATCTACAGCGATGGGGATCTTACTGGAAGAGATCATGATCCTACTTTGAGGAGGATGAGGGAACATTCCGTACTAAGGCAACTACCCATGATAGTGGTGTGGCTTCTAGCAGTCCCATTCTTAGGGACTTGGAAATTAGGTCATCCTCAGTTTTATCTAGGATGGACATTTATGGCGGGGGAGTATTCTTTGATTTTCCTTATCCTAGCTATCCTCAGTCAGATGTTATCCCTCCTGATGTTTCCCATGTTCATACTTTATTTCACTTATTTACCTTTGTTTCATTTATTTAATGACTGGTGCTTGACTTATTTTCTTGTTCGTTCTAGATCCCCATCTCTTTTGGTCCATACTAGTATATTGGTGCAGGGAGTGTGCAACAGCAATTTTTGGAGTTTATAAGCAATCAAAGGGTATGCCTTCTTTATTGTACATGTTTATTTATACATATGTTTTATGTATATGTGTATGATATGCAATTTTCATGTAATGCAGGCTAAACATCTCTATGCTACTCGCAAGTGGGAGCGAGAGCGCACAACTTATCATGATCGTATTGGTGAGTTGGAGTTACGGCTATCATCCTACATGATGAATGATGAGGAGGCTAGATCGAATGATAGGGATGCTTGAGCATGATTGATGCTTGCTTTTGATGGTAGCCATGGCTGATGTAGTTGTTTTAAAAGCTAGGTGTATGGCTTTTTTGGCTTGTGGTTGCTTTATTGTATTATTTTCCCAAGGTCATGGATTCTGGGTGTTGTATTTGGACATTTATCTCATATGTGTTGTACAATACATGTATGATGATGACTTACAATGTTTATGCTTCTTGCTATATGTCATTGTTATGCCTAGTGATGTTTGCCATTGCTATTGTTTACCTTTTTTCCCTCTTTTGCCTAAGGCGTCTCCTTTCGGAGCTCTTTGCACTTAGCTGAGTTTTTTTCTTCCCTCTTTTTCCTAGGGTGTCTCCTTGCAAAGCTCTTCACACCTAGTTGGGCTTTTTTTTAGCCTTTAATGATGGTGGCTAATCTCGAGGAGAAAGTTAAAAGATGATGGTAAGAAACACAATCATATAATGAAAGAAAATGCAAATCATGCTTGATGCAATTCATGATGATAAAAATGTATTGCACCTTTTCAAAAACATTTCACATAAATTGGCAATCATTCTCATTTCACTAAAACCATTTAAGAAAAACACAGGTGCATTCATACAAATTTTGAATTTGAGGTTACCCTTGTCCATAACTAGCCTTCTCAAGTTTTCTAATTAAGTGTTTTCTCTCTTTTCCTAATTTTTGCCCAAGTTGCCCATGCAAGGTTTTCATCCTAGCGAGAAATCCTTAACTTTTGTCTAAGTTACCATTTTTAGGTTTTTAACTCATCAGGTTTTTTTGCTCTAGATGTAGTACTTCTTTAAGCAGTATGTATTGACAAGTTCAGAGAATTCATTTCCTTCAGAATCCATCAACTTGACTGCTCCTTTTGATAAGTCATGTTTGACTGAGTACAGGCCTTCCTAATTTGGTCTGAATTTCCCTTTAGGGTCTAAAACATTATGCCTTGCTTACTTTAACACCTAGTCTCCTGTTTTCACACTCTTGTGTTTTGCCTTTTTATTGAAGGTTTTAGCTAGCCAAGCATGATACAACTGTGTATGGCATAGAGCCTTAAGCCTTTAACTGTCTAAGAGAGTAAGATTATCATGCCTCTGTTGAGCCCATTGTACTTTTGGCAAATTAGATTTGATTGCTACTTAAAGAAACTTGATTTCTATTTTAACTGGAGTACTACTTTTGACCCATATACTAGTGAGAAAAGAGTTCCTCCAGTTAAAGTTTTGACTATCGTTCAGTACCCCTATAAAGCATATAGCAATATGTCTACCCAATCTCGATGAGTTTAAGTCATTTTTTACAAAAAAAAATTTAATGTTCTTATTTGTGGCTTCAATGGCCCTATTTGCTTGTGGTCGGTAAGGAAAAGATTTATGATGTTCCACCTTATAACTCCATTGTAGTTCTCTAACTTCCCCTTGAAATTGAACACCATTGTTAGAGATGATGTGATGGGGGATCCCATATCGATATAAAAAATTTCTTTTGATGAACTTAGCCACTTACTTGGCTTCTATCCTTGTGAATGATTATGCTTTGACCCACTTTATGAAGTAATCCACTGCTACTAAGATGAACCTATGTCCATTTGAGGCTTTCGAGTATATTTCCCCAATTATGTGTAGTCCCCATGTTAAGAAGGGCCATGGAGAGGAGATGTAGTGTAATTATGTTGGGGGAAGGTGACTAACATCCCCATGAATTTGACACTTGTGACATTCCTTTGCAAATTTAATACAGCCTTCCGTCATTATCATCTAGAAGAACCTTTATCTGATTAGCTTCTTAGCTAGGATTGATCCATTCATGCATGGACCATAAACACTTTCGTGTACCTCTTCCATTACTCTTGTAGCCTATATTTTATCTAGGATTAGAGTTGTAAGCCATTCCAAGTTCTTTTGTATAACACACCCTAGTGCAATGTGAACTTTGATGCTAAACATCAGATGACTGCCTTATCTTTTTCATTTGCCTGATGGTTAGGTTTATTTTCTCAAATATCTTTGGATGTTGTAGAACCATGGTTTTTCAATCATTTTGGTCTTTGTTATTTTGCAATTCTTATAACAAGTTTTTCCTAATCTTAGTAGGATTAAAGGCTTTATGGGCATTTTGAATGGTCCTTCCCACACCAATGTTAAGGAAGTAAGTATATCTGCCATCTAATTATGGTTCCTAGAGAGATGAATGAATCTGCATTTTTGGAAGGACATGGTAAGCAACTTCAAGTGATCCAGGTAAAGTTTTAAGTGCTACTCCTTTAATTCACATTCTTATATGGTATGATTGATTACTAATATGGAATCTCTGAATATTTTGACTTTTGTAACATCTTGGGCTATTAGTGCTTCTATCTTGAATGTGCATGCCTTATATTTTGCTTTATTATTTATGACTCTAAACTCAAGCTTTTTGGCAATCGGTACTATGTCACCTTTTGGAGAATGTAATATGACATTGACTCATGTGCTAAACTGATTAACTGCTTCATCAAATTACATCCACCATCCTTGAATCTTAATGGCTGAACTAAGGTCATCCAGGAAGTCTAGTTGGATTTCTTTCGAGTCTAAAATGGGGGTTGAGAGCTAAAAATTCAGCCATTGCTCTTTCCTTTACTGCTTTCTTAGTTATATACTAGACATCAAATTCTATCAATAACACTAGCCACTTGGCAAGTTTTCCTACTAGAGAGGGGGCTTCATTGAGGTATTTCATTGGATCCATTTTAGACATGGCCTAAATTTTGTAGGATTAAAAGTAGTGTCTAAGTTTCTTCATTGCCCATACCATTGCCAGACATATCTGCTTGACTTAACTATACTTTTCCTCATACGATAACATCTTCTTACTTAAGTAGTAGACTGCATGTTCCATTTTTATTTCTCCTTTTTGGGCTAGCATTGCACTGATTGCATGTCCTTCAATGGTTAGATACGAGGTTAAAGTTATCCTTGGTTTAGGCAAATACAAGGAATTCATCATCTCAAAGTTGATAGAGTGATTACTGATGATCATATCATCATAGAGCATCATATTCTTGATTTTTTCTAGAGGCTTTTCAAAGCTGATCTTCGCTTTCTTTTAACATTCATTTGATAAAGTCAATGATTCCTGTTATGGTTTCTGAAGAGGAAAATTTGGCTCTTGTTTAATTTCCTTCAACTGATGAAATTAAAGATACACTCTTCCACATGGATGCTCATACTGCCCCTAGTCTTGATAGATTTATTTGTATTTTCTATAAAAAATTTTGGGATATGATTAAGCATGATAGTGTGTTGCTATTTATAGCTTTTTTTATACTGAGGTTGTTACTTCAAGAATTAATTCAAGTATTATAATTTTAATTTCTACGGTGGTTAAGGCTATTACTATTGAAAAATTTAGGCTTATAGTTCTTAGTAAATTCATATTAAAATTATTACTAAGATATTGGCATATCATCTTATTTTAATTGCCACAATAATTATTTCTTACAATCAGTTTGGTTTTTTGAAAAATTGTTACATTTTTTATTGTATAGCAAGAGCTTTAGAAGGGGTTAATCTTATTAATAAGGCTTGTTTTTTGGAGTAATATGGCATTGAAAATTGATATTCACAAGGCCTTTGATACTATTGATTGGAATTTTTTGCTTGATGTTTTGGATGCTTTTAGGTTTTCCTTTTAATTTAAGGATTAGATTCTTACCTTATTTTCTTCTGCTCGGCTATTAATTATGATTAATGGCAAATTTCAAGGATATTTTTCTAGCTCTAGAGGTGTCTAGCATGGTGATCCTCTTTCTCCTCTTTTATTTTATCTTGCAGAAGATTTTCTTAATAGATTAATTTATGCTAAAATTGATCAGGAGGCAATTATTATTATGGTTCAGAGTAATAATAATTATTTTTGTACACATTTTATGTATGTTGATGATATTCTTTTATTTGGAAAGGTAACTCTTCGTAACATCAAGGCAATCAATGATACTTTTATGCTTTATAGGAAAATTTCTGGTCAAATTTTGAATTGGTCCAAATATGAAATTTACTTTAGTAAATCTATTTCTGAATCTTGCATTTCTAAGCTTCGTCAGGTTATGGATATGAAGGGGGGGGGGGGGTACTCTGCCTTTTGTGTATTTAGGTGTGCCTTTGTTTTCGGTTGGTCCTAAAAGAAAATGGTTGAAGCCTATTGTAGATAAAGTTTGCAATAAGTTTTCTAAGTGGCAAGGGAAGTCTTTGTCTATGGCTGGGTGTTTAACACTCATACACTCGGTTATTACTAGCTCCTTGTTGCATTCTTTTGCTGTTTATAAATGGCCTCAATCTTTGATTTCATTAATGGAATGTTGTATGAGGAATTTTTTATGGGCAAGTTCCATTACTAACAAAAAGCTAGTTACAATTCCTTAGAGATTCACTTGTCTCCCAGTCAAGAAAGGGGATTTCAGTATTAAGCAATTGAAGAGTCTGAATGAGGTCATATTAAGCAAAAAGGTTTGGAAAATGATCACTTCTCAGGATTTTCCTATCTCAGTTCTTTGCACAAGATTTATTTATCCTTCTGGAATTCCTCATGATTCTTATTTTCATTCCTCTATTTAAAGTTCTATCAAAAGGATTTATTCTGCCCTTCAATCTGAGATAAGGTGGTTCATTGGCGAAAATTGCAATCTGAATTTCTAGATGACTGAATGGATAGTCACTACCATTGTAAATCAACTTGGTATTACTGCTAGAGAGCAACGAGGTCTGGTTGACTTGGTGTCTAATTATTTGATTAATGATTTCTGGAATCTTCAGCACATTTTGAATGATGAGGTCAAGGAAAACATATCGGCGGTTTCTTCACTCAAACTTGATTCTGATTTATGTGTTTGGACAGTGGTTACATATTGTAAGCTTTCTATTAAAAGCATGTATGATCATCTTGATTTCTCAAGGCATTTAGTTCCATGGCATTCTTTTGTCTAGAAAGAATTTCTTCCTCCATCTCGGTCTTTGGTTTATTGGTGAGAAAGGTCTTTGTTTTGCTTCCAACTATGTGTTGTGTGTAGCTAATATGGAAAATAGGGCTCATTTATTCACTCATTGTTCTTTCTTTGTTCCTATATGGCAGGCCATTTCAAGTCCTTTTAGACAAAAATTCAGACATCAAGCTCCTTGTTAGATTTTATTTTGGATGTAATGCATCGTGCTTTTAGCTCGCAATTAGTAGCCCTTTGGTATTTAGCTATTGTTCATGGTGTTGCAGTTATTTGGCGAATTCGAAATGTTGTAATCTTTGATGATGTAATCCAAAATATCCATTTAGCTCTTAAATTAATTTAGACCTCAATCAAGGAGACTAAATGTTTAATTTGGTGGAAGAGCTTCATATTCTAAGGCTCATGAATATTCAAGGGATTCCTATAAATGCTCTGAAGATGATCTTTGTTTGTAGGCAGCCTCCTCCCTCATCTGGGATAAAAAGTGAAAATACTAATGGCTTTGCTTTAGGAACATCGGGTGCAGCCAGAGGTAGTGGTATTTTCATAACTTCATCCGGATTCCCTCAAGGTGCTTTTGCTTTTGGTGTTGGGAATGAGTTTGCTTTTATTGCTAAGATTTGTGTAGCAATGTATGCGGTTGAAGTAGCATGGATTAAGGGTTGGCATAACTTGTGGCTTGAATGTGACTCTTTGTTGGTGATGCGATTATTTCGTAAATTATCAAAATTAGTTCCTTGAAAACTTCAGTATAGATGGCTTTATGTCTGCATTTTATTTCCCAAACGAATTTTCAAGTGACTCACATTTTAAGAGAAGGGAATTATGTTGTTGATTCATTAGCAGGGCATGGAGTTTTGGCTTCCTCACTACAGTGGTGGGATTCTGCCCCATCTTTTTGAAATCAATTTATTTTTATCGATTTTAGTAGTCAATGCTATTTTCGGTTTTGTTAGGCTTTTGCATTGTATGCTTTGGATTTTTAATGTAACTCTTTTTTATTTTCAATTAAATTTTATGGAAAACAGAAATAGTATAATGCTAAATCTAAAAAGGTGTCAATCTAGTTGAGATTATCAAGTGCATTTTCTGATTTCTAAACTCCAAATTTTTAATTAAAAAAAAGTAAAAAGATTTTTCTGTATAATCTTCCATAAAAGTAGATAATTATATCATAAAAAAATTAAGAAAATCAACATAAGCAATGTCAAGCATCACGTGAATAATGCTTCTTTAATTGAAAGAGTTATGAACCTTTCTCCACTAAATCAAAACTATTTTCTTTTCTTTTATCGTATTTGAGTCCTCCAAAAACAGCAAAAATATCTCTGCTATATATTCCACAAGTCACTTGAACTTTGTACTCGGCCTTCAATGAGCACAACTTTTCTGAATTCTGGTTTTGAATCTTTTTTTTTTTTTTTTTTTTTTTGCAATTAGGGGAGCAACTTTGAGGTTTCTGGAGAAAATGTTACACTAATGTTTCTGAATTTGGATACACAATCATAATAAATAAAATTTATTATGTGAAAAGTTGTACTATATAAAAGCTTTCAAAATTCAAGATATTGGATTTATAAAATTCCTATTGTAAAAATATTTTAATAAAAAAAAATTCAAGTACGTAAATTAAACATCGTGTTTGTCAATAAGCATGCACATGCGATAGTTCGCATTCCAAGAAGTTCAACATATTTCAAGCTTCCACTTAAGCTTAGTTTCATCACTTTGAAGAGATTAAAAACTAACTATATTTTTTTCCTTACAGATTCTTGAGTGAATCAATATAGCTAATTAAACATTAGCTATATGCTACCATCAAAGTTTGTCCTAATTACAATAAACTATCTTGTAAATTAAACAATTAATTACAATAAATATTGAGTGAAATTTTTTTTATTTTTTATTTTAATGGTTCAATTCAAAATGAAATAAAGTGTAAAAATAAAAAAGTTAATAAGGAAGTAGTCAAGTAATAACCCCTCTTCAATAGCATCTTAAGAAGTAAGATTCGATTTATATCATTTTCAATTTAAAGGGACGGCTTGACCTTTATTGCACAATCCATCGAATTTAAATTATATATACTTTCCCATGGTTGAATAACTAATCTATTTTATATATATTACTAGTTAAAATAAAAAAATATTAATTTATTTGAAAATCTAATTTATCTCTAATATTCTTTCTTTTTTTAGAAAAGTATATTACTATTTAGAGTAAGAGATCATAGTTAAATTATAGAATCTTAATATCTTTAAATTTAGAAGAATTAGAGAAAAATTATAAATTATAAATTCTATAATAGTGGCAATTAATTTAAGAAAAAATGAATTTAATCTATTATGATTAATTATCTAATTTAAATATAAAATATAAAATATGATATTCATATACCAATTCTTTTAATTCTTTTTAGATTTTAACACTTAATAATTAAAATAATAAGTTTAAAAAATAAGAACGGCTTGAAATCTGTGCAAGATATATCGATCGAACATTAGTAACGATACAAGAATAAAAGCTCAAATTAGTATAGAAAACCTTTTTTTTTTCCTATTCGTCCAAAGAAAAACACACAATTGCCCCTTTTATTGCCAAATAGCCACAAGAATTTGTAACACATCCAAAAGTTGATAATGAATCTATCTAATGAATTTTAGAATTTTGTAATAATTTTTATGAATTACTTTTGCAACAATATATTCTTAATGAAATAAATTAATTTTAAAAATATAAATTAATTTTGTAGAATAATAAAAACTTAGAACTAATATACAAAATTAATTTTTATTAGAAAGTGTACTTTACACTCTCAATTTGTTGTCAATTAAACTTCATCGGGATTCCCTCGGGGTGCTTTTGCTTTTGGTGTTGGGAATGAGTTTGATTTTATTAAGGGCTGGCATAATTTATAGTTTGAATGTGACTCTATTTTGGTGGTGCAATTATTTCGTAAATTATCAAAATTAGTTCCTTGAAAACTTCAGTATAGATGGCTTTAATGTCTGCATTTTATTTCCCAAATGAATTTTCAAGTGACTCACATTTTCAGAGAAGGGAATTATGTTGTTGATTCATTATTAGGGCATGGAGTTTCGGCTTCCTCGCTACAGTGGTGGGATTCTGCCCCATCTTCTTGAAATCAATTTATTTTTATCGATTTTAGCAGGCAAGGGTTTTGTTAGGCTTTTGCATTGTATGCTTGGGATTTTTAATGCAACTCTTTTTTATTTTCAATTAAATTTTATGGACAACAGAAATATGATGTTAAATTTAAAAATGTGTCAACTTAATTGAAATGATTAAGTGCATTGTCTAATTTTTAGACTCCAAACTTTCAATTAAAAAAAAATAAAAATATTTTTCTGTATAATCTTTCATAAAAGTAGATGAATTATATCATAAAAAATTAAGAAAAGCAACACAAGCAATGTCAAGCATCACGTGAATAATGCTTCTTTAATTGAAAGAGTTATGAACCTTTCTCCACTAAATCAAAACTATCTTTTATAGTATTTGATGTAATACCCTACACTTTTATTTAAATAAAGTAATTATTAAATTTTATTAATAATAAATAATTTTAGATTATATTACACAATTTTTAATTATCTAACTATTTAAATTGATATATATATACTTATGTTAATATTATTTTAAAACTTTATTATTAAATATAAATAATATTTTGGATATATATATATATAAAATGAAGAACACTTACCTTTAGAACCTGAGACCACCCCCTCAATTAGCTGCTGCCCTCCTCACCTCCGTCCGTCACCATCACTTTCTCTCCTCTCACTGTGCCACCTCCATCACCGCCAGAAACTTCCATTTTTGCCGTCGTCCGAGCTCCATAGCCGCTGCTGCTCTCTTCCTTCCTCGCTAGGCAACAAACTTCTTCTCCCTCACGTGCGACAGCTCTGCACTTCCCGGTCTGCCCAGCTTCGTTCCTCTCCATCGGTTGCTGCCCTCTTACCTCGCCTAAGTTGTTCCCTTGGCCTCCATTTCCAGTGGCAGCAAGCTCTCCCTTCCCTCTCATTTTTCCAGCTTGACAATGAGTGACCCTCACTTGATATCTTCCTTCCTTTTTTGATCTTGGTTGTTCTTGGTAGATCCTTGGTTAGTTAGGGTTGTTTAGTGTTTGAGGTTGATTTTAATTTTAGGTAATTATTGTGAACTATTTGATTTTTCCAGAATTTATTTGATATTTATTTGGGCTTAATTAGTAATTAGGGTAGTTATTGTTAATTATTTTTTGGTATATTAATTTTATTGAAGATTATAGAAATTAATGTGAATTTTGTAAATTTTGAATATTTTAGTAATATTTTATTTATATCTGAAATTATTTGTAAAAATTATAAAATTTTCATAATTGGTTTTATTATCAAATGTTATTAATTTTAGAACTTAATCTATAATTTTTGTGAATTTTATACTATTTTTATAATTATTTTTAAGTTTATGTCAAATGTGGATATTAGACTAAATTTATAATTTGGAAGAAATTATTAGTCAATTTTATGTTTTTAATTATATTAAGAAGTTTAATGTTGAGAAAATAATTTTTAGATATTTGTATAATTTTCAAGGAATTTTTTAGTATTAATAGTGTATTATGTAAGTTTATATACTATAGGGGTAGAAACGTAATTTTTGAGCTAATTATAGTTAAATAATAAATTGTGGTTGGTTTTAATAATATTTAAGGAATTAAAAGGATTTTTAAAAATTATTTACTATTTTTAACTAATTAACACTAGTTCTTGAAAATTAATTTTTAATAATATATTAGGTATTATTTTGAATATTATGTGTATTTTTATTATTATATGGGTAAATATGTAAGTTTATGCTTATTATAGTTAAGTATATATTTTAATTGGTTTTATTAATATTTAGGCAGTTTAGAGAATTTTTATAAATTTATAGGTATTTTTAGTTAGGTAATATTAATTTTGAATATTGTTTCCAAATACTGTATATATATGTTTGTGAATTTTTTTTTTAAGCTTTAAAGAGAAATTATTTTCTAAGTTATGGATATTTGTATGAATATGCATTTTAGGAAGTAAATGATTTAATTTTTGTGATGTGTTGGTTGAGTTATGATCTCAGTTGGGGCTAAGTGTAGTTCTAGGAGTCCGACTCGAGTGTGAATGTATGTGATTATTAGAAGTGTGTTTTCTATGCAGGAATGACTCTACCTATGGTAGAGAGATCTCCATTTTACAGAGGAGACTGTCGAAATTTTGGTAAATTTTCTCGTAAAACGTGATATCTTCAGTAAATTTCTACCATTAATTAGACTTTTCCTATCTATCGAATCTTATCCGATCTTTCTCGAGGCAGTCTAGAATTTCACTATTTTTGTTGATTTTCGATTTCAATTCCATAGACATGTTTTTAAAAGAAGTCTGTTATTTATTTTCTAGAGAATATCGGAGTGGAAACTGTTGGATCGAGGCAGACGCGCGGTCATTAACCTTCTTGTTCATCTTGTAAGTTGATAAAATGATTTGTGTGTGTGTTTTATTTAAAGATGCGTGCACTCATATTTTTAATATTTATTATATGATTTATTTAATTTAATGCTACTATTTAAGGTTTAAACACATTTTATTTATTTAAAAATCAGTTTTTAGAAATTTTGGTAGAACGGGCTACCTGGTGGGTTTCACCAAGACCGTGTGCACATGGTAGAGATTGAGAGATGAATTCGATGTATGTATGACTTGTGAATATAAACTGAGATGGGTGCCTCGGTGGAAGTCTTTGCTCTTGAAGACCGTAAGTGATTGGGAAGTTAATAATGGACTGGGATGTGTGACTCAGTTGATACCTTAGCTATCGGGGACCGCCAGTGTCATGTATTTAGATTAAGTGGATGACTGCGGCTTGATACCTCGGTTGATTCCTTTGCTCTTGGGGATTGACAGTTTAGTTGGAATAAATGGGCCCAGTTGGCCAGTTAAAAATCTAGGATTAGGATTCTACTGAGATTTTTTAAAAGATATGTATATACATTATAAAATTTTTTTCACTATAAATATATGGTTTCCAAAAGGTTTTCAAACCATACAACTTTTTTATTAACTTATTCAGTGAGATCTGATTCCCCTCAATTTATTTTTTTTCAGAAGTTTGGGAGTTCGACCTTAGACCATCTTTACGCTGGATTTCTTCATCACCAGCTATACTATGTAGGTTATTGTAAGTTGTACTATATTAGTAACTCTAGAAAATTACAGTAGTAACTGTATTATAAATTTGTATGACTTAAATATACTTATATATTTTATTTCAATGAACCATACTTATGTATAATGATTTAAGATTGATTTATGATATGTGACGATGGAGAATATTTATTATACACACAATTATGTTTATTTTTTAAAAAATCAATTTGATAATGTGTTTTATTATAAAATAAAGTTTTAAAATTGAAAATTTTTATTTTTCTTTCTTTAAGACTTATTACGAATTTTGAAAATTTTATATCTACTCATTCTCTAATATCGGTCATATGTCCTCGGATTCGGATCATGACATTTGAATCCTCCAAAAACAGCAAAAATATCTCTGCTATATATTCTACAAGTTACTTAAACTTTGTACTCGGCCTTCAATGAGCACAACTTTTCTGAATTCTGGTTTTGAATCTTTTTTTTTTTTTTTTTTTTTTTTTTTTTTTTTTTGCAATTAGGGGAGCAACTTTGAGGTTTCTGGAGAAAATGTTACACAAATGTTTCTGAATTTGGATACACAATCATAACAAATAAAATTTATTATGTGAAAAGTTGTACTATATAAAAGCTTTCAAAATTCAAGATATTGGACTTATAAAATTCCTATTGTAAATATATTTTAATAAAAAAAATTCATGTACGTAAATTAAACATCGTGTTTGTCAATAAGCATGCACATGCGATAGTTCGCATTTCAAGAAGTTCAACATATTTCAAGCTTCCACTTAAGCTTAGTTTCATCACTTTGAAGAGATTAAAAACTAACTATATTTTTTTCCTTATAGATTCTTGAGTGAATCAATATAGCTAATTAAACATTAGCTATATGCTACCATCAAAGTTTGTCCTAATTACAATAAACTATCTTGTAAATTAAACAATTAATTACAATAACTATTGAGTGGAATTTTTTAAAAAAAATTTAATGGTTCAATTCAAAATGAAATAAAGTGTTACAAAAAAAAGTTAATAAGGAAGTAATCAAGTGATAACCCCTATTCAATAGTATCTTAAGAAAGAAGATTCAATTTATGTCATCTTCAATTTAAAGGAGAGTCCATCGAATTTAGATCATATAATTTCTCTTTTAACACAAAATAAATGTGTCGCAAAAAGAAGTATATAATATTTATTT
The DNA here is from genome assembly GCA_947683625.1 of Mallotus nudiflorus. Classification (NCBI taxonomy): domain Eukaryota; kingdom Viridiplantae; phylum Streptophyta; class Magnoliopsida; order Malpighiales; family Euphorbiaceae; genus Mallotus; species Mallotus nudiflorus. The sequence continues at coordinate 218,657 of CANTUR010000693.1, forward strand.
ATCACAAATTGAAATCAGAAAATAAAAAATTATACTTTCCCATAGTTGAATATCTAATCTATTTAATATATGTTACTAGTTAAAATAAAAAAATATTAATTTATTTGAAAATCTAATTTATCTCTAATATTCTTTCTTTTTTTAGAAAAGTATATTACTGTTTAGAATAAGAGATCATAGTTAAATTATAGAATCTTAATATCTTTAAATTTAGTAAATTAGAGAAAAATTATAAGTTATAAAGTCTATAATAGTGGCAATTAATTTAAGAAAAAATGAATTTAATCTATTATGATTAATTATCTAATTTAAATATAAAATATAAAATATGATATTCATATACCAGTTCTTTTAATTCTTTTTAGATTTTAACACTTAATAATTAAAATAATAAGCTTAAAAAATAAGAACGGCTTGAAACCATTGCAAGATATATCGATCGAACATTAGCAAAGATACAAGAATAAAAGCTCAAATTAGTATAGAAAACCTTTTTTTTTTTAACCTATTCGTCCACAGAAAAATACACAATTGCCCCTTTTATTGCCAAATAGCCACAAGAATTTGTAACACATCCAAAAGTTGATAATGAATCTATCTAATGAATTTTAAAATTTTGCAATAATTTTAATGAATTACTTTTGCAACAATATATTCTTAATGAAATAAATTAATTTTAAAAATATAAATTAATTTTGTAGAATAATAAAAACTTAGAACTAATATACAAAATTAATTTTTATTAGAAAGTGTACTTTACACTCTCAATTTGTTGTAAATTAAACTCAAATAAGCAAAGTTCTGTATTATTTTGATAAAGAAAAAAAAGTCAAAAACGGACTTGTTGGCCAAACATAAAAGTACAGGGACCAATTTGGGCTTTTGTCCATCGATACAAGTATATAACCATGAAACTTCTGATATAAGATATGGGCTTCACAAGAGTTGGTACTCAGCCCCAAATTCAAGATCACAAGTTTGGATTGAGTGTATCATAATTTTGAAGGATTAAATCGGATTTGATTGCTTTTTAGTTAGAAAATGATAGTATTTTGTTATCACTTCAAAAATAAAATTTTCAATATTTATTTGTTTTATGTCATTTTCTTATTAATCGATTTAATTATCCACCGTAAAAAAAAGTAAATCTATTTTTTATATATAAATATCTATACATTTTATTATGAGCTGCTTATAAAGATTTAATTTTTAATAAATCAACAATATGATACAATTCTAACTTAATTTTTTCTATCAATTAAGAAATCACATAAATTTAATAAGTGAACATATTTGTGCGTGTCTATCTTCTATTTTCTTTCTCCATTTTATTTTTTATCATTATTTCCCCTCTGTTTTTAGTGACAATCTAATTGTGGGGTCAATCCCTCTGGTTATGTAAGAATCCTTAAGATACATTCTAACTAATTATAATTGAAATATATATTAATTAGATTTGAAATATACACATACGATGTATGTAGAAGGCAAAACATTTGATTTCTTTTCTAGAAGAAAAGATTATTTCGGATCTCATTATGGCCCAAACAGATAGTCTTAGATTCAATTCTCTTTTTACTAAAGGAATATTTTCATAAATGTACAATTCAATTCTCTTGTTTTTTTCCTTTTCTATAATTTTTCTTTTCTTTTCCTCTCTTTGCTCTTTCATGATATCTTCAACACTATCTCCAAAATAAAACTAAACAACTAGAAATTTTATCTTAAAAAATTCTCTCATTTCATTAATTCATGACTTATTTAGGCAAGTACAGAGCATACTCTTTAATTTAGATAAGTGAAATGATTATAATTTATAATCTAACTACTAGAGAAGAAGAAAGACTTTTAGAAGGCCATTGTTTATTTAGCTTCTAAAAATTTTTACAAGAGGGGTTCTGCCTTTCATCTGAGACAAAAAGCTCCTTATATAGAGAAGGAGCTGAGATACAAGGAGGCCCTCACACAAGCAAACAAACAACTACAGACAAATGTGGATAGATATCCACTAATAAAAGTAACAACTTTAAATTACAATCATTTGTTACAAATTGGCTCGTGACTTGAAGATAGATTTTTATCTTCAGCACTGTTTTCACTATAACAAAAGAGGTTGTCTTCATCAGGATCCTGTGAGTGTCCTGCTAGTGGCATACATGGGTCCTCTAAATTATTTGATTTAAAAGAGTTTAACCATATATGTTCTGCAGATGAGCTGGCCTGATAAGGATTAGATGAGCTGGCTTGATAATGATCAGATGAGCTAGCTTGATAAGGATCAGATGAGTTGGTTTGATAAGGATCATCAATTTGCATGTGAGATGGGATGGATGTAGTCCTTTGTATCTTTTCCCAATATTCCTTGTCTGCTAACAACTGTTTCCCATAATCAGAAGGAAATATTTCCCATGGGGCATCATCAGATATCTTTGGCCATATTTCTTTTGGAATAATACCATTTTTCTCAAACATGTGTCTTTGGAACTCTCTCCATGGTGAAGGATCTGTGGTATCTATGGTAATATAGTGCATCATTGAGTGTCTATAAATCCCATAAATATTAAAGCATGGTACATCAGTAAAAACACCTTTAGCTTTGAAGAAAGTTCTTTTGAGGGTGAAGATAATATGACATTCGAGAGGAGGTGCCACCTGTTGAGTATAAGCTTCATTTGTCAAATAGGATTTCCATCTTAACAAATTCTAGAACCATTTGAGAAATGTTGACAAATGTGGATTCAGATCTTCATTCTTCTCAAGCAGACTGATATACCTTGCAAGCTTTAATGGTTGAAGATCAAATGAGATCCAATATAGATGACAAAGGTACCAAAACAGGATTAACAATTCAGGAGGCCAATGAAATTGATTTTCAGGAATTTGGTTTAGGATAGATATCTTTTCCTGGTAAAGAAGATCCAAGAACATGTGTCTAGGTATAACAATTTGGAAAGAATTGGATCTTTATTGGGTGTCTGGTTTTAAGACCAGTTTCAAGTAATTCTCCATTAGCTGTAGAGAAATACTCAGAATGATGTTTCCAACATTCTTTAGGCAAGGCTTTTGGGTTGAGAATGGTAGTTTTGGCTCCAGTGTCGATCAAGGCTACAAGTTTTATGGGTTTAGAATAATTGGTTAGGTAAATTTGAATAAGGAACAAAGGTATTGGATGTTTTTCATGAGTTAGGGCTATCATGTCTCTATTATCATCACCAATTAAGAACTGGTCATTCCAATACTCTGTTTCAGAGCTGAAAATTTCTGAGTCTGTCTCTTGGCCTACAACAAAAACACATTCTGGTGAAGCTTCTTCTTCTTCTAAAAAAAGAGACTTAAGATCAGCATCATTCAGGTCTACTTTAGTGATCTACTGAATTTGTTGAATCATTTGCTCAGTCTTTTTTGTTTTTGAAGGGAAATTTTTTGCAAAATGACCCTTTTTCCCACAGATGTAGCATCTGTCAGTTTTCTTCTTGCCATGAAACTTTTTCTTCTTATAATACTTTCACTTCTTAAACTTAGATCTTTTCCCTTTCCTTTTCAATTTGAAAAAGTGTTTCTTCTTCTTTGATGGACAAACACAAACATCAGCATCTTTGCATTTGATCTGCAAATCAGGCCTATCACATGAAAGTTTTCCCAAAGGATTCTTCTTCTGCCCAGATACATTTTAATCATCTTCCTTTGATCACATAACTGGGTATGAGCCTGAATCATGATTTGATACAAATGTCCCATTGGCACATCTCCAACTTTATAATAGAAGCCAAAAAGGCTTGTTTTAAATCAGGATTAGCAGTGCCTCCTAACAGATAAAATCTAGTAGATATATTTTGGAAATGTCTTTCTAGATTTTTTTTATGTAGTGAACAATATTTCATTTAGTAATACTCCTTTCGTGCAACTTCAAGATCATCATCCCTTTTTCCTAAGAACTCATAATGCAAGAGTCCTAGAAAATCTTCTGGTGAAGTGGCATCCATCAACTGGGTTCTAGCATAAGCATTCAGAGAAGTATACCAGTTTGCCAGCTTTCCCACCATTTTTGTAAGAAATGTTTCAATAACAACCCTGATTTCTGCTCTAGGAATAAGCATTTATCCAACTATCCATGCTCTAAACTCTAGAAATCTATTCCTATATTGTGAAGGAGGAACATCATCCAAAGTAAAGTAATTTCTAGTATTTTTTCAAAAATTTATCTGTGGATTTGGCTGTGGTGTTCTGGGCTGTTCAAATTCTTCTTCTGGATTATCAACTTCTTTAACTTGAGGTCTTCTAGAAGATGTAACATCATCAGCCATCAATTGGTAAGGTATTTCATAATCTGAATCAGAGTCACTTTCTGAAGATTCAGAAGATGAACTTTCCTTTGAAACAGATCCAATTGAAAAGCTGGGCATGACATTTTCAACACATTTTTCCAAAAAGGAAGAGATGGGATTCATCATC